>JANBOI010000294.1:0-11129 GCA_027595825.1 Coemansia biformis
GCTGGCCGGCCAGGCAGGGGCTGGCCATGCCCGCCTGCCGGCCCCGTGATTGGCCAGGCCCTCACATGGGTGATCAGGAGATTAGTTGGTGCCGCGGGGCGGCACGAGACGCAGGCCTGCGCTTGGCCCGCCGATAAGGTTACTAGCGCGGGGCGACAAGAAGAACTAAGCGGGGTGGCGGTGGTGGCAGGCTACGCATTGACGGAGACGTCGGTGAGCGCGTCCTTCTCGGACAACTCGGCGTCGTCGGCCTTGACGGCGGCCTCCTCGTGGTCCTTGATGCTCCAGATGACCCAGAGCATGGGGATGACGGACCCGCCAAACAGCGCCCAGTTGGTTATCAGCTGGGTGAGCGGGCTGACCTTGATGTCCAGCTGCCAGGCAACGGTCGAGCCCAGCGACTGGATGCCCTTGTAGAAGCCGACGTAGCGGGACAGCTTCTGATTGTCCCTGGTCAGCGACGCAATGATCCAGTAGGCGAGGGACTGGAACAGGGCGTCGGAGGCGCCGCACAGCACATACAGGACGATCGCGCCCGACGCCTTGCTGGATTCCTTAAAGTCGATGCGGCTGCCGGGCTCGATCCCCTGCGGGTACTTGTTGTGCAGCGCCAACGACCCGCCCCAGATGGAGTTGAAGAACACAAACACGACGGCAAAGGCCAGGAACCCGCGCACCTTGCGCTTGAAGCGCGGCGTGTCGAGCAGTAGCGAGATGAGGCAGGAGCCGACCATCTGCGAGCCCCAGTAGAAGATGTTGTTGAAGCCGCGCGTGCGGATGTTGAACAGGCCGGCGTTGATGCGGTTGAACTGGTAGGTGTAGAAGAAGTTGGACGTGAAGCACATGGGCAGCAGGGCGAGCATGGTCGGGTTGAGGAACAGCTTGACGATCTCGACGGCCTCGCGGGCCGGGCTTGTGCTCTCGGCCAGCACGACAGAGGTTCCGTCCAGGCGCTTCACCTTTGCCGGCGGGGCCAGGGTCAGGCCCATGCAGGCGCCGAGGCACTCGAGCACGACAAACGCAATGTACACGCCGTCCGACAGCGAGTCCTTGTCGCTGTTGTAGTTGATAGCAAACGGCAGGATGCCGCCCAGCACGCCGCCCAGGTTGAAGATGGTCCAGAAGATGGCGATGAAGCGGCCCTTCTCCTCCTCCCGCGAGTAGGAGGTCATGATCAGGCCCTGCGCGGCCCACAGCACGCCGGCGCCCGCGCCCAGCAGAGCGCCCGATGCGATGGTGAACGACGGATCGCGCGGGTGGTGGTTGAGGAAGATGTAGGAGGCCGAGTACAGCGCGTAGGTGAAGCCCGAGACGAAGATTGTCCAGCGCACACCGCACAGGTTGACGATGCCGCCGCCGGCGACGCCAAACACAATAAAGGTACTGTACAGCGCTGTGCTGGCGTTGTTTGCGGCAGTAGTGTCAAGCTGGCCGCCGCCGCCCAGCCCGCTGACGGCATTGAACATTCCAGGGCACAGGAAGCATACGAATCCCACCAGGACGACCTGCGTCAGCGCGCTGTAGTAGTTGATCGCCATGGTGGCGGATACCGGCTCGATGAGGGATCCAGCAGTCGGCGGCTGGCGCGGAGCAGAGGGGCGCGTGCGTGCTTGGCGGGGCGCGTGTGCGGCAGCAAGGGAGGTGCCAGGGGACGAGCAGAGAGCGGCACAGTGCGGAGGCCAAGGCAAATGCCGGATGGCGGCGCGGGAGGCAAAGAGTGGTTAGATGTCAACGCGGACGGCCCGGGGCGGCCCGCCTGTGCGGGGCGGGCGCGGCTGTCGCTTATATGCGCAATCCGGGGAGGGGCAGGACCAGCCCCCCCACCCCACCCCCGGGGCATGCGCGCGTGGTGCTCCCAGCGCAGGCGTAGTACACATATCCGCAGCGGCAAAAGTGGGGGCCCTCCCCGGCTTTCACGGGCACCCCGGTCGCCCCGGGCGTTCATCTCCTTGCACGCCCAAAGCGGCCGCTACTGCTGCGCCTGCAGCGGACAGAATAATGGAAACTGGCCGAGAAATTGTCCATTAGGAAGGAGGCCATGGGGCGCGCGACACACGCGGCCAGTGCGTCCCTTCCGTCCTACGCCCGCCCGCCCAATGCGCGGCCCCCGCGCGCCGCGTCCTCCGGCCCATGCGCAGGCCGATCCCGCGCGCCCGGGCCACTCGTGGCTGGCGGCGGGCGATCGAAGCCCCCGGCGTCATGGCTTGATCGGCACCCGCATTCGGCATACTGCTTCCGTGGGGGGACCTCTTTAGTCGACTAACGCCAGATCTACGCTGCCTGCACGCCCACTGTGCAGGGCGCGTCCACTGCTCGCATTGGCCGCTGCCCTATCGCGCTGGCGCCGCCGGCGATTGGCCTCGCCCGTCTATGCGCGCGGCACAGCTCCTGCACAGCCCCCGCCCATCGACAGGCACAGGCACAGGCACAGGCGGTCAGGCGGGGGTGTGCCCCGTCACGCATTGTGCCTGCCGAGCCGGTGGAGGGACACCCGGCAGCTGACCACTTGCGCCAAGACCTCATTCGGGCCCGCGCATATCCGTGCGAATGCCTCCAGGCCAGCGCGCCGGGTCCGCCGGCCCTCCCAGACGCCCTGGATGGCTGTGATGTCTGCGCTGGCGAGCGTGATGTATTGCAGTCACTATATTCTCTGCAGAAGCGCCTCCGCTTGGCGCGACCAGCGGCCGATCCGCCACGGCCCGCACTACCGCTGCATCCGCCCGCCATCCGCACTATGGCCATGCGCGCCAGCTGGCTGCCACGCGCACAGGCAATATGGGGGAGTGCGGCGGCTGGATGCAGTTGGGCCACTGTGCGCCCGCCAGCGCAGCCGCCCCTGCCCCCGGACTGACCGCCCGGGTCGAGCCCACAGCGAGCGACCTGCGCCATCCCAGGGTGCGGATCACCTGGCAGGCGCTGCGTCCCCCGCACACGAATGACCTCGTCAGCGCGCTTTCAAGAACAGCCGGGCAGTCAATTGAGACCCGGCTTCCCCCTCCACCACCACCACCACATGGGTGCATGACCTTGGAGAAGTGGTGCTGTGATGCGGCATGGACATTGGCGAGCTGGCGCAGAAATTGGGGGCACCGAGCCGAAACTGGCCAGATGCCACGGATGGTATTGTAGGTCGCGGTCCCGAGGACGGGCCTGCACGCGTCGATGGGAAAGGTGGCAGCGAGCCAAGATTATCACTGCGCAGCAACCAGCTCCTCTAAACTCATTTCGGCCACTTCCGAGCCGCGCGGGAAGAAGCGCACCACGCCAAGGCCGATATACACAGCGAACATGGCAAGGATGGCCAGCGTGTCAAACACATACAGCGCCCACTCGGCACGGTAAATCTTGCCGCCGTACCCGTCCGCAAACTCGATCAGCCGGTATATCGACCGCACATACAGCAGGACGGTGGTTGAGATGATGATCACCATCAGCCGACGCTTGGCCTTTGCGCTGTCCATGGCGCCGGGGTGCTTGCCCACCACATAGAGCGGGTTGCGCGTGACAATGGCGACCGTGACAAGGTACAGGGCCAGAAACACCAGCTGGATTGCGAGGCCCACCAGGCAGATCCACCTGCCAGCAGTGACAGTCGACTCTTGCGCGGTCATGCTCGCGCCGGCGCTCTGCAGAAGGAACGATAGGATGTCGCTCGCAAAGAAGAACCACGTAATGAAACGCGGCCGCAGCCAGAACCGCCTGGCTGGGACTCCCGACTGCCGGACAACGTCCCCAAGCGACTTGTAGTTGAACAGCGCCAGCGCGTTCGGCGGGAGCAGGAGATAGAGGTTCATGTTTATGAAAAGCGCCAGGGAGATGTGCTCGATGCACACGGCACGAAGGATGTACCCGATCGACTCGGCCGCAGCGGTCGCTGCCAGAATGTACGTCCAGCGCGATGCCTTTGCTTTTCTTGTTTGGACAGCCACAACGACGCAAATGGCCGCAAAGAGGACCGCTGCCGCCTCGGCCGGGCCATGCACTGGCGTGTATGTAAAGTAGTCGACAACGGTCGGCATCTTCGAGGAGAGTGGGCTGCACGGGGCTTGCGACAACTGGACTGACAATGCCACGCGGCGGAATAAGCAAAGTGGAGTGTATTGGGGAAGTGCCCTGCTCGCCTTTGCACGGTCTGGCAGCATGTCGGCCGTTTTATGTCAGGCCCCCCAGGGCACGCCGTGCGGCGCCGCCGCTAGAACTGGCGTGGCGTCTATTATTGTACGGCGAAGCCATTTGCAAAGTACATGAACGCCAAGCCAAGCACACGGCCCGATCATCGCCGATGCTGGCCCAGTGCCACTCGGCTGCGGAGGGGCGGAGGCCGGCGCGGCGAGCGCAGTGTGCGCGGTGCAGACAGACGGGCGCCTTGGCAGCAGCACCCTTTCCTCTTGGCGCACAGCCCCCACGCCTGGCAGTTTCCCAACCGATCTCCACGGAACACCAAACATGCATAATCCGCCAAGTTTCATGCGCAAGGAGGCGAAACGGGAAATCGCCACCCCCCGGCCCTCTTGGCGGTCTGCGGCCACAAGCAGCCAGACACGTGCGGCAGCCTAGCGGGCCTTGATGTTGCGGCCGGGGCACTCCTTCAGCTTGCCCGTCCGCTGGTAATCCTCCATGAAGCCTGTGAGGTTGTATCGCGACGCGACGGCCGCCGGGTTCTTGGCGGAGGCTGCGGGGATCCACGCCGAGACCAGCAGAGTCAGCAGCTTGGGCAGCTGCCGAGGGTACGCCGCCGCCATCGACGCGCCCGCTATCGACAGGAACGTCTGCACCAGCAGCGGCGAGACGGTGCGCGGCGCCAGGTTGAGCATGCGGGCCAGCCACGTCCATCCGTGCCTGACTGGAAACGGGTTGGGCCTGTTGCCCAGCGGCGCCGTCTGCACCACCGCCGCGAACAGTGCGACCATGCCGGCCATGCGCTCCGAGTAGATACCCTCGGTCTCCAGGTCGCCGCTCTCGTTCTCCTTGTAGCCGTTTGCGCGCTTAAAGTCGCCCACCGACTGGCCCGGCTGCTTGCGGATGTACTCTGGAATCACGTACGGGCACTTTTTGACCAGCCGGACCATCAGCATGTCCACCAGCTGCGGATAGTCCTGCATGATCAGCACTGCTGCTGCCGCCAGCGGGTACGCCGCGTGGTGTGTGACAGCCACTTCCCGCTCCGCCTGCTTCACGACTGCCTTGGCGACCAGGTTCAGCATCCACTGCTCCACGACCGGCCCGCTGCGCGCGGATTCGGCCAGTATGCCCTTGATGTTGTCTGCAGTGCGCGAAATAAACTCCCAGCTGTCCTTCAGCTGGCCCAGGCCGCGCTTGATCAGCCCACGGCGCTTAAAGCACGCCGCCTTGATGTCCTTGTTGCCCTCGATCTGGGGCGCAACCTCGTCCATCAGCTGCCGGTACATGCGGCGGTACTTTCCGGCCCACTCCAGCGCCGGCCCCGACGCGCCCGTGCTCCCTGCGGCCACTAGAGCCGCCGCCGGCACGCCAATTGCTTGTGCGCTCTCGGGCACGGCGTGCGCCAGCTTTGCCTTCTCGTCATCGATCCGCTTCCGGGCGGCTTCCTCCGCGCTGCGCTGCGACTCCTCCAGCTGCTGCCTCTCTTTGAGCTTGGCCTCCTCCAGCTCTTTGGCTTTCGCCTCGGCGCGCTCCTTCGCCGCCTTCTCTCGGGCTGCAGCCTCCGCATTCTGCCGCTCCTCAAAGTCGCGGCGCATCTGGTCAACCTTTGCCAGTGTGTCTGCCACGCTCGGGTCCATGCCACCGGCCGGCGCCGCGGGCGGCTGTGAAATCGTCAGCCCCGACAGGAATACGCGCACGTCCTCAGCCTCCTTCTGGATGGGGCACGCATACGCCTGGCATGCGCTCGCGCGCGCCTCGCTGATCGATCCACCGCAGCGCAGCCGCACTTTGACCCGCTCAGCTAGCTCGCGGTGGCGGCCGCCTCTGCCGTACGCGTCCTCGTCGAGCGGCCGAGGCGACACTGGCGACGACGACACCGGGAACGGCATGCCTATACTGCACCGCGCATGTGTCCGCCAGTTCCGCGCCTTGCCGCCGGCCGCCGGCCCTGCGGCTGCCATGCTGGCCAGCGTCAGCGCGCGCGGCCTGCGGCCAGGCAGCGGATCCGTTGCGAACCCGCTCTTGTGTGCGGCCGGGGACAGGGGCAGGCTGGCGACGACGGCAATGGCGGCGGGCGGTGTCAGCGGCGCCTCGCGGTACAGCCCGCGCACCGCGGTTGCTGCCGTCGCAGGCGGCGGCACATCGTCGCTGAGCAGAAACAGCCCGTATCTCATGGCCGCTGTGCAGGCTGTCTTTAGAAATGCAGGGCGACGCACCAGCAATGCCAAACCGCCAATCGAGCGCGTAAATGGAGGCAAGGAAAGACGCGCAGGCGTGTGCTTGACGCCATGATGCAAAGTCCCACACGTGCAGACCGACCCTGGATTTGTCAGATCACCGCGGGCCTGATCGATCGGCGGCGCACGATGAGGCACATATATTGTCACCAATGCGCAGGGCTGGTCGAGACTTGCGGCGACCACGGAGGATGTCAAGCGAAACCGTGTCGCATTGTCCAGGCAGGAGCATGCGCATTTCAGGGCGTTGTGCACCTGGTCCAGGATATCCGCACCCGATCGCAGCGGCATCGGGGCGGCTGGCGTTTAAGTACCACACGGGTGGCCCAATGCAGGCCCCGGCTATCCTCACCTTCCCCGCATCTCGCCTGCGCTTTGAGTGCGAGTCGTATACCTAATCGCAAGCAGCCAGCCGCAGCCACAATCGCGGCCAAAAGAAAGGGCAGATGTCGGACGATGAGATCCAGTCGCTGGCGCCAGGCGACGGGAGCAGCGGGCGGAGCAGCAGTGACAGCTCGCTTGCCCTGGACGCCATGGAGGCGCAAGTGTCGTTTGGCGAGCCGCTGCATGTGAGCATCAGCCGGGCCACGACGCGGTTCCAGTCGATCCAGCGCGCGTACAGCCGGCCGGCCGCGGAGGCGGAGATGGAGGAGGGCGAAGGCGGGTTTGACCTGACGGCGTGGCTGCGCGGGCAGGAGAAAGGCGGCCTTCCGCTTGCAAAGCGCTTTGGGCTGGTGTTCCGCGATCTGGACGTCTTTGGAGCCGACATATCGAACCACCACATCTCGACGCTGCTCACGCCCTTCTGGAAGGCGCTCAAGGGCGTGCGCAACGGCTTTGGCATCCTCCAGCTGCTGAGTAGCAACAAGCGGCAGCTGATCCACCGCGTCACCGGCGAGGTCCGCGAGGGCGAGATGCTGCTGGTGCTGGGCCGCCCGGGCTCGGGCTGCTCGACGCTGCTACGCGTGCTGGGCAACCACCGCGGTACATACTCCAAAATCGGCGGCACCGTCTCGTACGGCGGCCTGTCGCCCTCCGAGGTCCAGCACCACTTCCGCGGCGAGGTGGCGTACAACCAGGAGGAGGACATGCACTTCCCGTCGCTGACCGTGCGCAAGACGCTCGAGTTTGCGATCCAGTGCAAGACGCCCAGCAAGCAAGTGCTGACGGACTCCAAGGGCTACCAGCGGGAGGTGCTGCAGGTGCTCCTTGAAATGTACGGCCTCGAGCGGTGCGCCGACACCGTCGTTGGCAACGCGTTCCTGCGCGGCGTGTCAGGCGGCGAGCGCAAGCGCGTCAGTATCGCCGAGCAGATTGCCAGCAGCGCGTCGGTCGAGGTGTGGGACGGCAGCACCCGCGGGCTGGATTCGAGCTCGGCGCTCGACTATGTCCGCTCGCTGCGCATCGGCGCCGACGTCATGAAAAAGGCCGTCGTGTCCACGATCTACCAGGCGTCGGAGGGCATCTACAAGCTGTTCGACAAGGTCATGGTCATCGACGAGGGGCGCCAGCTCTACTTTGGCCCCGCAGACAAGGCCGTCGCATACTTTGAGGCCCTCGGGATCCAAAAGCCCACGCGCCAGACCACGGCGGACTTTTTGACCGGCATCACGCAGCTCAACGAGCGCCGCATTGTGCCCGGGTTCAAGGGGACGGTGCCCTGCACTGCCCTCGAGTTTGAAGAGGTCTGGCACCAGTCGCCCGAGTTCCGCGCCGTGCAGGCGAGCGCGGAGGCGTTTGAGGCCCAGATCGAGGAGGACCAGCGCGGCGATGAGCTGCGCGAGACTGTGAACCGCACCAAGATGGGCACAGCAAAGAGCAAGCTGCGCCGCAAGTCACCGTACACGACAACGGCCATCTTCCAGCTCTACCTACTCGTGGTGCGCGAGTGGGATATATTCATCAACAACCGGACCCAGCTCGTATTCAAGTCGCTCTTCTACATCGCGTTCGCCATCATTGCGGGCACGCTGTTCATTCGGCTACCGCACAACACGTCCAGCTACTTTTCGCGCGGCGGTCTGCTCTTCTTCGCGCTGCTGTTCAACATGCTGACGTCCATGTCCGAGATTCCCAAGGCCGTGGACGGCCGCCTCGTTGTCTACAAGCACAAGGCGCTGGCCTTGTACCACCCGGCCGCGCTGTCCCTGGCGCAGACGATCGTCGACATCCCCTTCACGGTCTTCCAGGTCCTGGTGTTTGGCTCGATCCTGTACTGGGCAACGGCGATGCAGCGCTATGGCGGACAGTTCCTGGCGTTCCTGCTGTTCCTGTTCGTTGGCGTCCTGTGCATGACGTCGTTCTTCCGCTTCATCGGCCAGATCTCGCCCAACGTCGACGTCGGCCACACGCTCTCGGGGGTCTCGCTGCTGTTTATGATCCTCTACGTCGGCTATCTGATCCCGCCGCCGATGATGCACCACTACTTCAAGTGGATATACTGGATCAACCCGCTGGCGTACGGCTTCAAGGCGCTGGCGAGTAACGAGTACCGCAACATCAACTACCCCTGCCAGCCAGGCGGCCTTGTGCCGGACATGCCCGGCATTTCCATTGCCAACCAGGTGTGCACCGTCAGCGGCTCCGACCCGGGCAAGCTGCGTGTGCGCGGCCGCGACTACCTGGAGCGCCACTACAGCATCCACGTCACGGACCAGTGGAAGGACTTTATTGCGCTGACCTGCTTCTGGATCCTCTTTGTCGTCCTGATCACGATCGTCATGGAGGTTGTCGAGTTTGGCAACGCCGGCTACACCATCAATGTGTACAAGCGCTACCGCCCAAACGTCGCCGCCCTGGTGACCGAGAGCGAGGAGGTCGAGGGCGAGAAGCTCTATGCGCACATTCCCGAGGGCGGCCCTACCGACGAGCAGATCTCACACGGGACAACGTACACGTGGAAGCACATCGACTACACAGTGCCGGTCAAGGGCGGCCATCGCCAGCTGCTGCACGACATCTCGGGCTTCATCAAACCGGGGACTATGACGGCGCTGATGGGCTCGTCGGGCGCGGGCAAGACCACGCTTCTGGACTCGCTGTCGCAGCGCAAGACGATTGGCAAGCTCGAGGGCGAGATGCTGATGAACGGCGCGCCGCAGCCGGTCAGCTTCCGCCGCATTACTGGATACTGCGAGCAGCTGGACGTGCACAACCCGCTGGCCACCGTGCGCGAGGCGCTGCGCTTCTCTGCTGCGCTGCGGCGCCCGGGGTCCGTCAGCGAGCACGAGCGCAACGTGTACGTCGAGTATGTGATCCGGCTGCTGGGGCTTACTGACATTTCCGACTGCTTGGTGGGCGATCCCGAGTCGACGCAGGGCATCTCGCTGGAGGAGCGCAAGCGGCTGACGATTGGCCTCGAGCTGGTGGCCAAGCCCAAGATCCTGTTCCTCGACGAGCCGACGTCGGGCCTGGACGCGCAGGCGTCATTCTCGATCGTCCAGTTCATGCGCACGCTGGCTGCAGAGGGCCAGACCATCCTGTGCACCATCCACCAGCCGTCGGCGCTGCTGTTTGAGCAGTTTGACCGCCTGCTCATGCTGATGCGCGGCGGCCACACCGTGTACTTTGGCGACCTGGGCACGGACGCGCAGACGCTGATCCGGTACTTTGAGCGGAACGGCGGGCCAACGTGCCCGGAGTCGGCAAATCCCGCCGAGTACATCCTGGACGTCGTCAGCGGCAGCGACAACTGGGGCAACGTGTGGAACAAGTCGGACGAGCGCCAGCATGTGCTTACCGAGGTTGACCGCATAAACGAGATCAAGCAGAGCAGCACGTACGGCAGCGAGGACGCGGAAGAGAGCACGCGCAAGTATGCGCGGCGGTTGCCTGTCCAGATGAAGATTGTGACGATGCGAATGCTGCGTGGACACTGGCGCGACCTGCAGTACAACATGACGCGGCTGGGGCTGCAGATTCTGTGCGCGCTCGCGGTCGGGTTCTCGTTCATCCACGAGGGCGACGGCGTTGCGCAGACGCAGAACAAGATCTTTGCCATATTCGAAACGGCCGTGCTCTCCGTGCTCATCATCAACCAGGTCCAGCCACAGTTCCTGCGCCAGCGCCTCTGCTACAGCCGCGAGTCGTCGTCCAACATGTATGGCTGGGAGTCGTTCTCGTTTGCCATTATCATCACGGAATGGCCGTTCGCGATCGTCAGCAACACCATCTTCTTTGTCATCTTCTACTGGATCGTCGGACTCACCTCGGGGGCCAACCGGGTCGGCTACTTTTACATCATGTACATCCTCCTCGGAATCTTCTCGGTCACCATCGGACAGGACATTGCGTCGTTTTCGCCCAACGACACTGTAGCCTCGACGCTCAACCCCATCTTCACCACGATGATGACGCTGTTCTGCGGAGTCATACTTCCCCACCAACAGATGCCCCTCTTCTGGCGCCGCTGGATGTACTTTATGTCGCCGTACACGTTCTACATCGAGGGCCTGATCACCAACAACCTCCACCAGATGCCGATGCACTGTACGCTCAGCGAGCTCATGACTTTTACCCCGCCGTCCGGCATGACCTGTGGCGAATTCGCCGGCGCCTGGGCCCAGAATGCCAACGGGTATATAGCCAACTATCTGGGCGTCAAGTCCTGCCACTATTGTCCGTACAAGCTTGGCGACGAGTACTACGCGCGCCTCGACTGGTCCTTTGTGCACCGGTGGCGGAACTTTTGTATCATCATCGGGTTCACCGCCTTCAACATCCTGTTCACCGTCTTTATGACCCGGTTCTACAAGGTGAACAAGCGTTAGA
>JANBOI010000295.1:0-11068 GCA_027595825.1 Coemansia biformis
GGCAACAAACGCGAGTTGCAGCTGATTGAGCTCGGTGTTGGGGTCAACAGGGGCAAGCGGCGGCTCGGCGTGCCGGGCGCGGTGCATTGGGTGGGTGGCGTGGCCCTCGACAATGCTCTGCTCCCACTCGATCGCCTTTGACGTCTTTATGTCGGGATCGGGCCGCCGGTGCATATACGCGTGCGTCTGGTGGCTGGTCGAGCTGGCCAGCTCGCTGCAGAGCGCCGCCACCGATGCCTGGCTGTACGCGTTCCACTGGCCGACGAGCCGCATGATCTGGCCGGCGTCGGCTACGGGCGCCATTGCGCCAGCGTCCTCGCTCTGGATCCACTGGCCCATGCCGATATCCTCTGGGTCCAGGAGGCGCACCTGGGGCAGCGCACTGGCCTCCTGGCCAGCCGGCGGCCTGCCGAGCACCGGCTTATGGCGGAGCTGGACGGCGATGGAGCCCCGGTTGCGGCTGGCCCCAGGGCTGGAGCCGCGCGGCAGCAAAAGCAGGTGGCTGGGCACGCCGCCGGTGCCCGGGCCGACGTAGAAGGCATCGACGAGCGACTCGTTGACGAGGCAGGCGAGCAGGCGCGATGTCGTAGCAAAGAGTGCACGTCTGGCATAGTCAGCCGGCGAAGCGCACGCTTTGAATGGATCGGCGTCGCCGTCGCAGGAGGACAGCAGATGCAGCCCCTCAGCAGGCTCCAAGCCAGACTGCGTCGGGGTGCGTGCCTGCGGGCTCCGGGTGGCGTGCACAAGCATTGGGGCGGCGGCTGTGCGTGCAGACGCCGGCAGTGCAGGCAGGCAAGGCCGGCGGCAATGACAGAGTGCGCTGGGGGAGCAGATAACGGAGCGGCCAGCCCCGGCGGCGGCGCCGATACGCCCCGCGCCTTTTATAGCGAGCCGCCAGCGCGCGGTGGCCGTCGGGCTTTGAACGGCGTCGCGCTTGGTGAGTGCCGGACATACCGAGCGCCGGTTGCGCGATCGGCGGCCATTTCGCCCAGTCGATCATGGCGCAGCGTCCAATGGCGGCGCGACCGCATGCCATGAACATTGCCTAAATGCACCTGTGCCCGTGGCGGACATGCCGGCCTGGCGCGCAGCTCGCACCGCGGTCACAGATAGGCTGTGCGTGGGATGGATATCACACGACTTCCCGCAGCTCCACTGTTTGCTCATGTCCCCAGCGCCCAGTGCGTGCACATCCACCTGCTGTCGCACGTTGGCCTGCAGAGAGCTGCAAGACGTTGCCACCAATCCCACCGGATCGCCCAGAGACAGGCACACATGCACAGCCGCCTGCTTTGGGGCTGGGTTGATGCGGCTTTGCAGATGCGCTGCAGCTACCCTTGCTTGCTGTCGCCGCATCGTCGTGCCTGACAGCTGCGCGCAAGAGGATGAGCGAGTGTAGTGTGTTCTACGGGTGGTGAATAGATAGCGGAACCAGAGAAATGGAAGACTGCTTTGCGCGGCCGGGTAATGACTGCCTGCTCAACCAGGGCGGCATTGGTGTCGATCCGTGGAAGCTCCCTCCGTAATAGCACCCGCCACCTTTATCTAGGCAACCACTAATGACGGGCTCTGAATTGATGAAGCACGGCGCTGGCGGCGCGACCTCGCCACCCAATGATCCACATATTGCACGGTCAGCGGCAGATGATACAAACACTCACCCCTTCTGTGCCCGCCATGCCCCCGGCGAATGCAAGATTGGTGTCGCTACTTCTCAAACCTCTTCGGATGAGGCAGCTCGTAGGCCTTTCTATTCGGGCTGGAGCTGTCGGGCTTTGTGCCATTACCAAAATATGGACCCGCTACAGGGCAAACGTGCTTTTGAAAAAGGCCGAGACCTGGGCTAGGGCTGGTCCAAAGGCGCAGCTCGGGACGCTGCGCCCGGCATGTTCGCCGGCAATCCATCCAGGCAGTCGGCTAGCTATGCGCGGCTCGGCATAGCGGGCATCTAGAAATACGATGGCCGCGTAGTCGGCCCGATGGCGGATTGCGCGACCGATAGACTGGTTAACAGCACGCATGCACAGCGCGTCATATAGCTCGCGGGCGCGCGGGCCCATCTGCCCGCTCGTGGCAGGGCGACGGGCACAATCCGGTGCGTCACCGATGGACTCATAGTAATCCAGGCGCTCTTTGAGCTCTGGCGACGTTAGACTTGGGTAAGGCACGCCAATCATCACCACGGCGCGGCCCAGGTCATCGCTAAAGTTGATGCCCTCGCTCAGCCGGCCGCCAACAACGCTCAGCAGAACAGCTCCCGACGATCCCGGTCGCCGTACCTGTTCGGTATATCGCGCCAGAACGCCCTCGTCAGCCGATTCGCTAAAGACGGGCTTCCGCTTTGCAATCCGCTGCGCTACTCCCGCCGCATGCCACTCGGTCATCATCTTTCCGAGCAGCGCGTATGACGGGAAGAACACTGCTACGCCGCCCGGTATCACATTGCACAGCGCAGCCAGCGCTTGGCCGGCCTCCCGAATGCGCGTGGCGTTGGACTGGTCCTGGTACGCAAACCGGAGCGGCTCCCCCGTGGGGCCACGGTCCACCACCAGCGCGCAGATGTGTGTGCGCGGCACGACATGGCCCCAGGCAAACTGACGAACGCGATCGGGGTCCAGCTGCAGCCGCTGCTCGTTTGTGCAGTCGGAGAGCGACAGTCGACCAAAGCGCGGGAGCAGCTGTTTAATCATGTCGTCCACGGGCCGCATGGTTCCGCCGGCCAGCACAACAGCGCGTGCTTCCTTGCGGATCTCGCCAAACGCCTCAGACGGGTCCAGGAGTAGGTACTTTAGCTCCACGTCCACGCCATCGTCTGCTGGTGGAGCTGTGCGCACGACCAGCCGTGCGCCGGTCCTGTCCGGGTTCCCAATGCACTCCATGAATGCTTCCAGCGCCGCCACTGCCGATGCTGGAGCTGGAGCTGCTGGTGACGGGGAGATCGACGCATCGGCATGACGAATTACATGGGCATCCTGCCGCACTCGCTTCACAGAATTGGAGCCAGCGCTGATGTGGTGCTCTTGGCGGCGCTCGGCAAACATGTTGAGTTTGCGACCAAGCTTGCTCTCGCGCAAGTAGCGATCAATCTTGTACACGTTTATATGATCGACATTAGCGCGTTGCAGGAACTCGTTTACCGATATCACAGCGGTGCTCTGGGAGTGCGAATCACGATTCTCATCGGCCACTCTCTGTAGGTACTTGTTGAGGGCGCGGAGCAATGCAATTGTTTGGCGAATGTACACAACATTGCTGCCTCGGAGCCGCTGCCAGTACTTTTTAAAGTACAGCTGCACCATGTCCAGCAGCACTTTAACCGTTCGCCAGCCAAGTGTTACCGAGTGCGTAGCCAGGATGGTATCGACCAAATTGTGCGCCTCGTCAACAATAACAATGTTTCCAGCAAGCGAGATCCCCATGGACTCGCGGGCGCTCTGTGATAGTAGCATGTTGTAAGGAAGCGCCACTACTTGCGCCGCCCGGACCGCCTCCCGCGATCCGTAGTACGCACATACTCCTCTGCGTCGACCCTCGGCAGCGAGCTCCTCAATATCCATGATCTTTTGCGCCATTGCGTCTTTGAAATCAAGCATCGGCGTCGCCTGCACCGGCAAACACGCACACCGGGCCTTCTTTGCGCTCTGCTGCATCTCCAAACACCGCTCATTTAGCGCGTGCACCGAGGAGCCGGCGGCACGCACCCTGTCGTTAACACACAGCTGCCACCGCGACCCCAATGTCACACACCGGATCTTGTCCTGAGCAAACTTTGTGCGCTTGACCTCGTTCACAAATTGCTGCAGCTGCGAGTGTGTGCGCGACGCATAAAACACCTTGCACGCAATCGGCTCCTCGGGCACGCCATCGTCTGACGAGTTGCTGCAGCTGTCGTCGCTGTCACAAAGCAGTTTGTTGTCGGCCTTTCGCTCAAGCAGGCGACGCACGGCGTCAGAGTACTCTACCGGGTCATCGTTCTTGGCCCCGCCCTGCTCACCCCCGCTGTGATATGCGTCAACCACTGCGTCGTCGTCGCTCCCGTCGCTATCGGCAGCATCCCCGCTCGCAGAAGTCACTGTGCGCTTCCCTAGGCGCGGGTGGCCCTGCTGCAGCTGGCCCTGCCGCTGTTGGCCCTTTCGCTGCGCTGCCTCTCGACGCCGTACCGCAGCCACCCATCTCTGGTACCGTTCCTGCTCCCGGCCCTCGCCGCTCGTCTGTCCGCTGGCAACCCGCTTCCGCTCGTACTCCCGCACCCAGTCTGGACGAGTGTCTACCTCGGCTACCTCGCTGCCGCTCTTGGCTACTGCGTGCTGTTGGCGACGTCGCTCGTTGTGCTGGATCCAGGTGAGCGCACCGCAGATGATGCTCAGCGACTTGCCTGTACCCGTCGGACTCTCAAAGATGCCAAACTCGCCGTCCTCCAGTGCATCAAAAAGCCGCTGCATAAACTCGAGCTGGATGCTATAGGGCGTCATTGGAAACGAAAACTCGTCCGCCGTCTGAGGAGTTGCCAGGCGCGTTTCTCCATTGTCAACAGAGTCACCATTCTGAAGCAACGCGCCAGCCATGCTTCTTTCTCTCTCTGGCAGTCTGTTGCAGTGAAATTCGCAATAACCAAATGAGCCAGCTGAGAGAAGCAGCGGATTGCAAGGGAGTCAACGCAAGAGCAGACGGCGCGCGCCAACTCGCTACACACGCCACCGGCCGCATCGGTGCTGCGGATGAGATGATCGCAGTGTTGCGCGCCACAGCTGATCTGATCCTCCATCTCCCGTTGCGTCTCCGTCGCAACTTGTCTACGTTTGCCATGCCCATTGGCGTCGGCCTGCTACGCGCTTCCGCGCGAGGCGGGCAGAGATGCGGGCCGCGGCTTTGGCTGGGCCCGTTATGTGGTGGAAGGACAATGCGCCCCTCTCTACTCGACACACGGCTTGCGGTCACATAGTGGCAACGAGCGCCATGGGAAACAGCCCTACTTGTTGCCATCACGTCTATGGCCTCCTTGCTGCCTTGAAAGCGGCGTGCACAATGCCATGCTGCTCGGCCGCACAAGGAGAAAGCTGCTCCATCTCGCTCCCTCTTGGCGCAAGCATCCACGATTCGAAAAGTCGACAAACTAAATTCTCAATAGCTGAAATGGTTGACCAAAAGCCGCTGCGGAGCATGGCGCTGCTAGTCCGCAGGGACGCCACTACTCGATGCCTGTCACTCGGCGGACTTGACCAGTGCCGCGTCGAGGAACTCGGCAATGGGCTTCAGAACCCAGATGCGCGGGGATAGCCCAGTGAAGAAGCCGATGTGGCCGCCGTACTCGACCAAGGCGACTGCCGTGTACGGGTTCTTCTCGATCCTTGCGAGGGGGATACCAGCGGCTGGGGTGATTGGGTCATCGCAGGCACTAATGTCCAAGAATGGGCGTTTGATATTGTCGACGGATTCGATAGTTGATCCCGCCGCATAGTACTCCCAGCAGTCCTTAAATCCGTAGGTCTTGGCGGTCAATTCGTTGTCGAGCTCTGACACGCGCTTGGCTTTCATAATGGCATCAATGTCGTACTTTATCGTGCCCGACTGGATCATGTCCAAGTTGCGCATTACTGTCCGCTTGAGCGTAGACATCACCGCTGGCTGGAAGACATTATCGTTGAGGAACCCAGGCTTACTCATCGAGCGGCCTGTGAGGCTGGCGTCGAACGGGCTAGACACGCCCACGGCTGCCGTTAGCGGCGTGTTGTCGCCCCGCTCTCCCAGATACCGCACGAGGAGATTCGCGCCCATGGAGTAGCCAACGCACCCGATGGGGGCCTTTGGGAAGCATTGGGCAATGTAGTCGACAACGTCGGCCAAATCGCTTGTGTCGTAGGCATTGTAGAGCCGGCTGGACGTCAGCGGGGTGCGGCCACACCCACGGTGGTTGGCCACCACCACACGCATCTTGCTGTTGGTTTTGGTCGCCAGGTACTTTGCCAAGCTCCGGACATGGTACTCGTACGAGGACCCGCCGAGACCCGTCACGACAATAACAACCGGCGTTGTGCTCTCTGAATCGCCACCTCTCCCCGGATACCAGTCCAGCGACACGGTGCCCTTGTCGCTCATGATCCTCATCTCGCGCTCATACTTGATGTTGGAGCTGCTGTCTTTCTTCAACGCAACGGTTGAGCAATAGATCGTGTGCACCATCCCATTGAGTAGATACGGCGTTGGCACCAGGCGGGCCTGAGATGGATCGACCAGCGATGGGCAGTTGGCCTCGATTATTGCGCGCACACATCCGTCGCTCTTGTCGCCCGACAGAGGAGCAGCCACCAGCCGGACCTTGCTCTTATCCACGACCCGCTTCGTGCCGTAGTACAGTCCAGCGCCAACAGCCGCCGCCGCACCAGCAAGCACCGCAGTAATGCCGTCCATGGTCGATGCGAGTGCCAAATAGAAGGCACAAAAGTCGTGTTTCGGTGCTGTAGCAAAGGGACAATAGTGCAGTGGCGCAGGCGTAGCGAAGAAGAGCAGTTTGCAGAGGCGTGGCCCAGCGGCGCATGCGGCATTTTCACGGGGCGGCGCGGAGCGGACGACAATGTCAGCACGACATCGGGCCCTTCCCGCGCCCACGATGACAAAAGGCCCAACGAGCCTTAGTCCGCACCACACAAATGTCCTTTCTTTTGGCGAAAGGGACAGGCGGGGCGGCCGCGACAGGCTGGGCTCCTGATCGCGACCAGCGGCCCATGTGAGCTCCGCCTATCAGCCATCGGCGCAGGAACCGGGTGGGGCGGACTACTCGGGCTTTGATTCGCAGCTGGCAATCGGCGGAGCCCCGATCCCGCATGTCACGGCGGACATGCAGGCTTCACGCGCTGCTTCCCACAGCCACTTTCACATGCCCGCTTCCTGCGGTGGGCGCTGCTGGAAGCAGGCGCGAGTTGCAGAGACCGGAGCGAAAGTGGATTCATTGCAGCGAGGCAGCTGACTTGGGAATCAACGAGATTAAAGCTCAGAATACCGATGGCAGCGTGGCCCGGCATGGGCTTTACCTGAGACGCATGCGCCGCTCCACAGCGTGCCGGCATCCGGAAGGGCCCAGAGGTGCCTCTTACCCCGCTGCAGAGGTGACTGCCGGGGGGGGGGCGCAATGGGGCGAAAGACGCAGAGAACGCAGTCCAAACGCATCCGCCCATACCAGCCGCGCCCAGTAAAGGCCCCCAAAACAGTTTTTGCGCAGTTTGAGGCACTCTGGCCCGGCTCCAGACTATCGGCGCTTTCCACTCGATCAAGAGGCTGACCCGGGGGACTCGCCAATCCCGCAATGATCTGCAGCCACCGTATATGCCCTGTGCCGCACGTGTGTGGGATGGCACTGCGCCGGCCAATCACTGTCTCGGCCGTCTGGCGACAGAACCACAAGACTGGCAATGACGCTATCTACAAGGCGATGTGCGAGCTAAAGACAACTAGTGCGCCGCCGACTGACCGCCAGGATCCCTGCATTGAGGCACTACGCCAGCGTGCCCAGAGCAGCCCATGGGTACAGCAGGTGGTCAGCGGGGTGCGAAGGAACACGTTCTCGGCAACATATGCACCGAGCGCCACCATGATACGAGTCAAAACAGTAATGCAAACTGAACGTAAGCGGCGAATGGCATCGGTCGACGAGCTCCAACCATTTTCAGAGTCGATTGGCAAATCTGGGTATCTTCCATTGAGCGCGCGGGGAGTGTTTGCAACAGCCACTGAACCAGCAGTATCTCGCGAGCTAAGAGAACTTGGGTGGATAAGGCCGGACATTGTCGAACACTGCTCTCGTGTTCTTCGGCTTCGAGTGATTGCCGCAATGCACCGTGCGTATATCGAGTTGTTTGCGCACAAGGGCAAGAACCCCTGTGCCCTGGATATCCCGGAACGAGGCTCCACTCGCGGGATAAAACCTGGCAGGCTGGATGTGATTCGCGATGAGGTCTATGGCCGGGTGCTGCGCCAGGATGCCCAGTGGACTGGAGGCTCGCCATTCATACCGCTACACCCGCCTGCCGGTGATTTGGCCGTCAATTGCGATGCCAGTAGCACCTGGTCAATACCGGGCGTTCTGCCCGCTGCTGGGCTCCAGTGCATAATAGCACTTCCGCGCCCTAACGCTGCTTCGCGTCAGCAGAAACTCTCGGCGACATCAGAGGCACATGCGCATACAGTTTGGGCCGCGCTCCAGGCCATGGCGGCTAGCCACTATTCTGCCCAGGACGATCCCAGTACCCCTGGTTCCGGAACTCCTGGAGCCATTGCCGACACCGAATTTAATGTTCTTGGCCAGTCAACGTCGTGGAAGGCGTTTGTGATGCCAGGCCGACCTGAAACTCACGATGAACCAACGCTGACTATTGAGGCACTCGGGCGTATTTACCATGTGCTCCCTTGGCTAACGCCCAAGAGCATGGCGGTTCCAGATACAAAGTCGGCAGGCAAAGCAAAGGCGAAACGTGCCCATGCTACACAGCCAATAATGGATTCGCCACAACCAGCGCCCGAACTGCGCCACTGGACCACTATCCAATACGAGTACTCGGTTCGACGCTCTGGCCCGCATTCGAGCAAATTGTGTGTTGATGCAAGTACCTCAAAATCGGTGCCTGTATACAACGCGCTAAACCTGTTTGGTAAGGCAGCCTGTGCGACAGTTATGCCATGGCTGCTTCATATGCCGCTGTCCCTGGATGCTGCGACGGAGCTCGTCAATGCCACCACGGGCACACCGGATATGTGCTACATTGGCGTGGTCGCGCTGCCATGCACTGCTGATCTGGCCACCCAGCTGCATCGGGCCTCGGCGTATGCGGAGACTGCGTAGGCTAGCCCCCTTTCTTCTCACTGGCATATCGAAAACACTGGCGCATTTTAGGCCATCCACCAATTGCGGAAGTAGTTCATGCACTAGACAGGTAAACGTTACCAGACAAATCGAAACAAGAGACGTGTGATGTTGCTCTATGCCCGCCGAATCTTGACTGCGCCCTTTCGTTTGCGCTGTCTCGCCTGGTCGGCCTTGCTGGGCGATGCTGCAGCTGCCTGTTGCGGCTGCTCCTTTTCTGTCGCGGGTTCTGTTGCGGGTTCTGTTGAGGCGTCTGACCGCTGGTCGCCGCTCTGGGGCGGCTTGCCCTTCGCCTGTCGGGCATTGGGCTTGGATGGCGTCGACGGTGGCGAAACTTCATCACCGTCACTGTCAGCCTGCTCCTCACCGCCGCTCACCTCTGTCTCCACGCCATAGTCCGGGCGCTCCTCCTCGTCCACTTCCTCCCTGCCGTCGTCATATTCGTCGCTGTCGTCATTGCTGAGGTCATCCGGGCGATGCTCGGCTAGAGCACATGCCGCGGCCCGGCTGCTATCGCGGTCGCCGGCGGCAGGCGGCGTCTCCAGCTCGGCCCGAGAGCCGTCCGCGCCCTCACTCAGGGAGCGCTGGCTGGGGTTGAATTTGCCGCACTTTGGACAGGAGTATTTGATGTCGCGGATCTCCTCCTCCAGCACCAAGCCGTTGTGTGCATAGCAGTGGCGGCAGATCAGTGCGTACTTGTCCTGGCCGCTGCTCACGTCGCCCACGAGCTGGTCCACAAGCTTGTCCAGCCATGGGCGCTGCCCGCTGGTGCCCTGCAGGGCCGACCCGCGCGGCGCCACTTTTACCACACCAGCCTCGGTCAGCTGGTGAGCTGGGTCCACGGGGCCGGCGGCTGGGTGCCGTGAGCCAGCGCCCAATGCCCCAGTCGGAGCTGCACCGTGGGCGCCTAGAGACACCAGCCGCCTTTGCTGATTCTGCTGGCTCGCGCGTAGGTGCTGCTGCGACTTTGCCGCCAGAGGCGACACCGACGAGGGGTCCTGGGCAGCAGCTTGCGGCATGGGGACACCGGCAGCGTGCGATCCAGGCATTCCAAAGTTGGGCATGGTGCGGCGTCGGTTTTTCGCCTCCTGGCTCTTCAGCCGAGCAGCCAGGCCGCCGTCGTTCGCTGTTGGTGTCTTCTCGCCGGCCGAGAACCGGTCAATCAGGCTCTTTGTCGAGTCAAACGCGGTCTTCTTCTTGAGCTCATCCAGCCGCTCCTTCAGCTCCTCGCGTAGTCGCGCAATCCGCGCATCGTGCTTTCTAATCGACCGCTGCCACATGGAACGAATCGCCTTATTGCCATAGTATATCACAGCCGGGATCGTCGCCACCGCAGTCGCATGGACCAGAAACCCTGATGCCTGCGACCCGTGCCGCTCCGGCCACACGTGGAGGATAAACCCGAGCAAATACGCAACCCATCCGATGCCCGTGTAAAACAGCCAGTTGTGCGCGCACCACTCCATCCGCTCCCCGGCCCGCGCCCGCTGCTTCTCGGCAAGCTTTATGTCTTGCACCAGGCTGGATAGTATCTCTTCATAGTTCGCTTCCTTCTACAGAGACAGTAGACGTCGCGCCACGCGCACACGTACCCGCCCGCCCGCTCGCGGTGGTAGTTGGCAAATGAGTGAAACAACCGCCCGTGCACAACCACGGTAGAGGGGGTGCGGGCTCCAAACTGCCGGTCGGCCGATTCGCAAGCCGGCAGCCAAAGCGGGCGGGGATGCGCCATTGGACGCAGATTTCCCGGCTGGCAGGCTCAGCCCAGTACCTTGAAGAAGGAGAACAGCCCCATCGCCGAGAGTCACAACGTCCGGGCGCGGCCCCTCTCTCCCTGGGTCGTGAAAGGTCGTGAGCAAGCAGGGAATGCAAGGTAAATAAAATGTTGAAATCGTGCCGTTGAGGAAGTGAGAAAGGGTCCACAACAGCCACAGGCGTTTCGGGGAGTAGGGGCCATTAGACGCGCTTGGCTCCCTGCCCTTTTCCCGTGACCCGCGGAGAGCATGGCACGGACGGCGCTGCTGCTGATTGCTCACTTCGCCTCGTTGCCAGCGGACAGGTCCTTCCCAGGAAAGGGACAGGTGGATGAGGACCTATGGCAGCGATGCTAGAGGTGAGCTGGTAAGTGCCTACCGGCGCGCCAACAGTGCTGTGTGTGCTGCGTGTATTGCAAACTTCTCAAACGCTCTGGTCTATTCTGTCGCTCGGTTCTGC
>JANBOI010000296.1:0-11041 GCA_027595825.1 Coemansia biformis
TTCCGAGGCACCGGGCATTCCGCAGGCGCTGATGGACTGGCTCGCAGACCCGGTCGATTGGGAGGAGGTAGTCGGCCGGCCTCAGTGCATCCCGAACAGCGAGGGCGACGAGGGCGACGAAGGCGACGAGTTTGGCGGTTTTGGAGGCAGTGATGACGGCGACGGCGACGGCGACCAGGCGATGGCCGATGGCAGCCGCAGCCCCTGTCTGCGCAGCACTGGTGGAACATCGGAGCTGGCGCTAAAGTCGGCTATCGTGGGCGTGCTGGGCAACATTGCAGTCGAACCGGCCCTACTCCTTGACAGTCTGAGTCGCTTTGCCGCTCAGCTAACGTCGGCGATTGCCGGGGCCACAGCACAGCTGGCAGCGGACAGCGAGTTCCTGCAGCAGTACCCATCGGTGGTGGACAACGACGAGCGCTGGGGCGATGACGCTACTGATGCGCTGGGCCTACATGCACTTGAGGCGGAGTGCCTCTACTGGGGCACGTACCACCAGCTCTACCCACTGGTCAGCCTCCTGGGCCGTGTGCTCCAGCTCCAGGCCGACACGGCGCATCACGCGCCATCGCAGCTGGCCGCTGAGCAGCTCCTGGGCGCCTGGTGCCAGGTCGTGGACACCATTCTGCCAGCTCACGCCGCAAACCCGGCGCTGATCGAGGGCGCTTACAGTGTCGCCGATGCGCTGCGGTTTGTGGCAGCCCGCGACAGCGCGACAGCCGCGTCGGCAGTTGGTCAGCAGGCGGCAGCGGCGCTGTCGTGCGAGCAGCTCGCGCAAGTGATGCCGCTGGTCGAGCGCAACTTTGCCAGCACCCAGCACTCGCTGCGCCTCAAGACGCTCCAGTTTCTATCAGCTTTTGAGCAGCCCGTGCTCAAGCAGGATGCGTCTGGCAGCAGCAGCTCTGGGAAGGCCGATCGCAGCGAGAAAGGCGCAGAGCCAAGCCAGTTTATCCAGATGGGGATCGAGCTCGAGTCGACGGCAGCTAACCTCGAGACATACAAGGACAGAATTGGCCACTTGCGCCGGATGACGGCGGCGGCACTGGCCGGGCGCGCCCCGCGGCTGTACGGCAGCATACTTCCCTCGCTGCTGGCGGCGCAGCTCTCGGTGAACTTTAGCTATCTGTGGCCCGAGGCCACCAAGCAGCTGGGCCTGCTGGCCGGCCCCCACAGAGAGCGCTACTGGCGAGTGATCTGGGGTCTGCTGCGGCGCTTCAGCGACGAGCGCCGGCTCATCGAGACCGGGCCCACGCCCAAGGCCAAGAAGTGGCTCAAGCGCTGCAGCGAGGAGTGGTCCGCCCAGGCCGCCTACGCCGCGCAGCCCAAGCTCGACGGCCACGCAATGGAGTGTCCGAACCACGCACGCGCCGACCGGGTCTATGCCGCGGAGGCAGCGCGCTTTACAGGCGCCGACGGCCAGAGAGGCGCCGCGCTGCACTGCCTGCTGGCCGCCGCCAGCTGCCACGACGTTGATCACGTCGACTACGCCAACGTGCGCAAGCTGCTGCTGAAGGTGCTGCTCGAGTCGGGCGCTGCCGCAGCCGAGGCGCACTCGCAGGCCGTGGTGCGGGAGTTCCTGGCCGCTGCCCGGTTCGAGTTCGGATGGACAACTGCGTTCCACGGGTGGCGCGCAGGCTCGGAGCTGGGCCTGGATGCCGGCATCAGCAGCATCTGTGCGCCCGAGCACCGCGGACTGCTTGTCGAGCGCAAGCGGCGCACCGCCGACGAGCCGTGCCTCCTCTGGCTCTCGCTGTTGGCAAAGTTCCGCCGGCCACAGGAGGCCCACGCAGCACCGATGCTGCACGAGCTGTATCTCTACATGCTCACACGTGCAGACAGCGAGGTGCAGCGTCGGGCGCTTGACTGCCTGCTTGCGTGGCGCCAGCCCGAGGTGCTGCCGTACGCCGACAACCTGCGCAACCTGATTGACGACAAGCGCTTCCGCGATGAGCTCAAGACCTTTGACCTCGCTGTCGACGAGGGCTCGATCAACGTTATGCATCGCGACCAGCTCATGCCCGTTGTCCTTCGGCTGCTCCATGGCCAGATGATGTCGCGCAGTGGCAAGGCCACGCGCAAGGACGGGGCCAAGCACCGCCGCGCCGCGATCTTGAGCGTCATGGCGGGCATCACACAGCAGGAGCTGCAGGCGTTCGTCGGCATTGGTCTGGACACCTTCCGCTCCGCAATAGCGCGCGCCACGCCGCGCGAACTTCTCGTGGGCGACGAGGCCGAGGTGTTCTCGCTCACGCACGGCGAGCTGCCGGCGTCCGCCGACGGGGCAAGCGGCGCGATGGACATCGACCACGCTGCTGACGGTGGGAGCCAGTCCAGCGTCTCAGCTTACGTTGGCCCCGGCGCCGAGATGGATGAGGCATCGCCAAAGGCCCTGCTGTCGTACTTCCACTTCCTCCTGGAGCTGCTCCGGCACCTGGGCCACAGGTCCACACCCGTGTTCCACGAATCGCTGGCCGTGGTGCTGAGCGCCATCAGCTGGGCGCAGCGGCAGCTTGACATTGCCAACGACCAGCTCGAGCAGCTGGCGGCGAACCAGGGCGACTCTGCAGGCGCGGCAGCAGGCGAAGACGAGGACGAGGACGAGGATGCTGACGCTGACGCTGACGCGGACGACGCGGAAGATACGGATACGGAAGGCGATGATGAGCATGACGGATCTGTTCTCGGCGACGACGGCGAAGACGTGGCTGACGATGGCGATTCGGAAGCCGGGTCCCGCGGCGAGGGCGAGATCACACGTGGTGACGCTGGGCGGCGCAAGAAGACAGCGCGGGAGGTGCGCCAGGTGGCGATGCTGTGCCTCATCCGCATGTTCACGCTCATGACGCCGGCGTTCAGCTTCACTCCGTATATGCAGTGCATCTACGAGGTTGTCGTTGACCCTCGCATCGACAGCCTAGCCGCCGAGAACACGCAGAGCAGCTCGGCCCTGCTGCGGCTGCTAAAGTCGTGGACGCTGAGCCCCAGATACCTCGCCTACCTCGTCGACTACAACCCGCTGACGTTCCCGATGCTGCTCGACATCCTCGTCGCGCCCAAGGTGCAGCCGGCCGTCGTTGGGCTTGTGCTGGACATTCTGCAGGTGTTCCTGGACTACTCACCGGAGACGGCGGTGTCGAAGCACGCGCTCAGCGCGGAGGACGCCGAGAAGTGCGGCGCGCTGGTGCACAGCACCCTCCAGGCACATGTGTCGCGCATCCTGGCGCACATGCGTACGTGCTTTGCGGATGGCGCCGTTGCGCCGGGGGCCGCTCCTGTGGGCCAGCGCGGCGGCAGCAGCCTTGTGTCACGGCAGATCCACATCCTGTCCAAGGTGTCCGAGTATGCGACGAAGGAGACGCAGGACGCAAAGGCGCTGTTGGGCCTGCTCCTTCCAATGCTCCAGCGGCCGAACGCGGCGGTTCCAGAGCGCACCAAGACCGAAGTACTAAAGTCGATGCATCGCTTCATCCCGCTGGTACTCGATCCCAGCATCAGCACGCTGTCCAACGACGAGCAGCAGCAGCTGTTGTTGTTGTACCTGAGCGCGATCTCGAGGTGCTTTGGCCGCCTGCGCCTGGACTCGGCACGCACCACGCTGACGCAGATACTCCTGCAGCTTGCACATGCTGACCGGGCGCTCAGGGCGCCCGCAGGCGGCGCCGTCACGCCGCTTGGGACCGCCGCAGCGATAGTCGAGGAAATCAATGCGTACTCGGCTGTGCGGCTCGACGAGCCCGACCATGACCGCCGGCTGGCGGCGTTTGCGCACCTGAACGAGGAGCTCTGGTGTGACCCTGCGCTGCTCGACGCCAACTCGTGGGTTCCGATCCTCCACAACCTGGTGTACTTTGCGCAGGACCAGGAGGAGCTCTCCACTCGCGCCAATGCGGCATTTGGGCTGTCGCGCTTTGTTACGCGCGTCGCCCAGGCGCACAGCGTCGATGCCGTGACAAGCGAGATCCAGGGCCTGGACTGCAGCATGGTCTCGATTGTGCTGCCAGCGATAAAGCGCGCGCTTGCGTCGCGGCACGAGGTGATCCAGGTCGAGTTTCTGGGAGTCCTGCGCAGAGTGGTCCGCGAATGCGGGCAGTTCTTCGAGCAGCTGCGCGACCTCGTGGTGCTGGACGATGCCGAAGAGGAGGCAAACTTCTTCTACAACATCCTCCACGTCCAGACACACCGCCGCATACGCGCGATGCTCCGCTTCCGCAATCTGGTGGCCAGAGTCGTCCAAACGCAGGCCGATGGGATGGATGTGGACTCGGGCGAAGCTGGTGGTGCCGGGGGAGGCAGCGTCAAGTCGCGCGCAAAGGCGCCCGCAGTTGACCGCGGTGCTCTGCGGCCGCTGAACTTTAGCAGCGGGCAGGCGTCGCCGATATCGGCCACGAACATCCGCACGCTCGTCTTCCCGCTCCTGGAGGGCTGGGCGCTGGCGGAGGGCGCGCGTCTAAACAACGACCTTGCCAATGAGGCCATCCAGACCATCGGCATACTCGGCACGGTCCTCCCTTGGTCGCAGTTCAACGCGGCCATCCGCAAGTACCTGGGCATGATCAAGCGGACGCCGAAGCTCGAGAAGCGCCTGATGCGCTTGGTCATGTCGTTGCTCGACAACTTCCACTTTGACTTGCGGAACGTCAAGGTGGACGGGGCTGGGCAGCTGGTGAGCGGCGGGGCGAGCGCTGCTGCTGCTGCTGGCAATCTGCCGACGTCGGTCACCGATACCGCGACCGACCGTTCGGCGGACAAGCACAACGAGGCCACCGACGAAGGCGACCGTGAAGGCGAAGGCGCTGAGGAGGAGGAGGAGGATGCCGACGACAATGGCGCCCCTGGAAGGCGGTCGGAGGATGAGGCAGGCGAGGCGGCAAACGAGCGCATCCACAGCACCGTTGTCAGCTTCCTCCTGCCCGAGCTGAAGAAGAGAATCAACAACGTGGACGAGGACAACATGGCCCTCCGGGCGCCCCTTGCGATGTCCGTGATCCGGATCCTGACTGCACTTCCCGAGGCCACGCGGGCCGCGCAGTTGCCGGGCGTGTTGACAAGCATCTGCAACATGCTTCGCGCCCGGGCGCAGTCGGCGCGCAACACAACGCGCGAGACGCTGATCCGCATCATAAAGTTCCTGGGCCCGACGTACTTTGGCTTCCTGGTGAAGGAGCTGTCTGCCAGCCTGTCGCGCGGCCCGCAAAAGCACATCCTCAGCTACACTATCTACACAATGCTGAAGGAGACCGTGTCGACACTTAGTGTGGGCGACCTGGACTACACGCTCGAGCCACTCGTCGAGATCCTCGTCCAGGACGTGTTCGGGCAGGTCGGCGAGGACAAGGAGTCCGAGGACTGGACATCCAAGATCAGGGAGGCCAAGGTCCACCACGGCCCCGACTGCTTCGAGATGCTGGCGGCAGTCACCCACTTTGAGAACATGCGTGTGATGCTCGCGCCGCTGCGCGACATCCTGCGCGAGACCGACACGCCCAAGCGCACGAGGCTGGTTGACGACGTGCTCCGCCGGATCACGATTGGCCTGAATCGCAACCGCTCGTACAGCCCCAAGACGGTACTGGTGTTCTGCCACGGCATCATCAAGCAGTACCTGGCGCTGTCGGCGACAAGCGCCAAGGACGCGCAGCAGTCAAAGGAGGACGCCGAGGCGCGGGGCCGCCAGCGCTTTGCCAGTGGCGAGGACGAGGTCACAGTGCATGTGCGGCGGAAGGACGTCCTGCCCAAGCGCGACTACCTGCAGGCGAACGCGCACCGCTTTGTGCAGTTTGGCCTCGGCGTGGTGTACTTTGGGCTCAAGCGCGAGCGCTTTGACACCAAGGACCCCGAGGTGCTCGGCATGCTGGATCCGTTTGTCGATCTGACTGGCGACGGGCTGTACTCGCGATACAACTCGGTCATCGCGCTGTGCTGCAAAACCTGGGCAATCATGGTGCGCATGCCGCTCCCGTCGGTCCCCGAGGGCATCCCCGTCGTCATCCGCCGCCTGTTTGCCATATTCGGCCAGTCGTCAAGCACCGACTCGGAGCTCATCCAGAACTGCTTCAAGCTTCTGGCATCGCTGCTGCGGTCGAAGCACGCCGAGGACCTGATGGCCGACTACGCGCCCGAGGACCTGGTCATGGCGGACGACGCGCCCGGCAATGGCGCGGCCCGTGACGCAGCAAGCGGCGCGGCCAAGGGCAAGAGCGGCCCGGGCAAGAAGCCGGCCAGCACGCCAGCAGCGATCGAGTGCATGAAAAAGTCGCTGCTGAGCGAGGCGCAGCTGAGGGACCTCATCGACTTTATCCGCCCGGACATCGAGGAGCCAGAGCGCCAGGCGACCGCGTTCAGCCTGATCCGCGCGGTTCTGACGCGCCGGATGATTGTCGACAGCCTATACAAGCTCCTGGACACGGTTCGCGGTCTGATGGTTTCGGCGCAGGATGCTAGCGCGCGCGAGCTGTGCCGCTTGACCTGGTTCCAGTTCCTGATGGACTACCCACTGGGCGAGCGCCGCCTGGCAAACGCGATGAGCTTTGTCGTGCAGAACGCCAGCGGGTATGTGTACGAGAGCGGCCGGGTGAGCGCCCTGGAGATCATGGGCGTCATCATCAACCGCTTTACGGACGGGATCCTCCTGCCGACGGCGGCCGAACCCTTCTTCCTGGGGCTGGTCCTGATCGTGGCCAGAGACGAGAGCTCGCAGTGCCGCGAAATGGCTGCGCGCCTGCTGCCCGAGCTCGTTGCGCGGTTTGACCAGCCGCGCCTGAGGCGCATGTGGGTGCTGGTGGACCAGTGGACCGACGGCATCTCGGGCAGCCTCCAGCTCGCCGGCACCACCGGCAGCAAGCCAGACGCTGCCACCGCGGCGAAGCTGGCCAAGATGCGCGAGCTGGGTCGCACGGCACTCCAGTGCTACGGGTTCGTCATCGAGCCGCTGGGCGACCGGTTCCTGAAGCAGATGCCGGCCTTCCTGTCCGCCGTGGACACGGCGCTGAGCGTCTCGCTCCGGACATGGAGGATCGCCGAGCAGCGGCTCAACCACATTGGCGGGGCGGATAGCCTGGAGGCGATTGCGGCCAACCTGCAGAGCGGCAGCGACCCGCACTACGATGCGCTGGCGTACTGGGAGACGGCATACACGGCGCTCGGCACGTTTGGCCGCTTTGTCAAGGCCATGCCGCGGCGGGCGGTCGGCGACTCGGGCCAGTCGCGCATCTGGCAACTGGTCGCGCGGCATCTGACCCATCCACACGCGTGGGTGCGTCTGGCAGCGGCGCGGGCGATCGGTGCCTACGTCGGCCAGGCGGACCCGTCCTGGATGCTCGAGGCCGATGCGCAGACCAGCGCGGCGCCGCAGCAGCAGCAGCAACAGGAGCTTGCCGAGTGGGAGGTCCCCGAGTACCGCGGCGCGCCCAAGCACGTCCTTATGTCTACTGCCAGCCTTCGGCAGTTGACCAACGGCATGCTGGTGCAGCTGGGCAGCCGCTATGCGACCAACGAGCTGGGTGACCAAGTCGTGAAGAACCTCTACTTCATTGCCAAGTGCTTCTTGGCCGCCGTGCCTGGGGATGCGCTGGTCGCGGGGGAGACGGGCCTGGAAGGCCAAGCCTCCTCCGATGACGACAGCGACAACGACAGCGGCGACGAGGATGGCGAGGACGAGGACGAGGACGGCGATGCCGATATGGCGCAGGGAGATGCCCTGGACGAGGACGCCGGCGTCGATGCGGGCGGCCCTGGCGAGCCTACCCGTGAGCAGAGCCTGCTGTGGCTGATCAACAAGGTCGGCGGCCTTGCGAGAACCGAGATCATCCGCGGGCGCGGCACGACAGAGAAGCGCACCTACTGCTTCCGGTGGTTTGCGGCAGTCATTGCGCTGGTGCCGCCGGCGCTCCTGACGCAGCCGGCTTACATCGAGCCGATGCTGTCGCCGCTCTATCGCACAACCGAGAACGTGTCGCGCCAGGCCGATGCAGCTGCGCAGCCAGGCGGCGCAGCCAGGGCGCCCACCGAACAGGCCAGCGAGCTCAGGACGCTGGCGAACGAGGTCACCCGGCTGCTCCAGAGCCGTATCGGCGTCACGGCGTTTTCGGCAATCCTGGTCAGGGTGCAGAAGCACATCGGCGAGCTGCGCAACCAGCGCCGCGAGCGGCGGAAGCAGCGGGCCATTGCGGACCCGGTGCTGCACTCGCAGAAGAAGCTGCGCAAGCACAAGTCTGCGATGATCCGGCGCCGCGAGCGCGACAGTGAGCAGGCACGCAAGCGCGTGCGGACTGTTGTCCGTCGCGCGCGCGGTGCTCAATAGTCGCCGCCGTAGTGTGCTTCGTACGGCCACACGCTGGCCTTTTCCACGCGTATATTGTTGGCCTAACACAGTTGACGTTATTCTGCCTGGCTGTGGACACCACAGACTGTGTGCAGGCAGGCCGGAGGCCGTCGAAAGGCGCGGCTGAATGCATGGCGGTATTGGCCGAGCCTGATGGACTGGCGACCGCCGGCGCCACCGCGGCTTGTGTGCTGCTGCAGCAATTGCGCCTCTTATGCCTCCATCGAGCACAGCGCACAATGGATGTGCGGGTCGCCGCGGTGGCGGCGTCCGGCCACTAGTCCTGTGGCTGCCGGCTATTGCGCGCGTCCCTCCTCTCTGCAGCAGGTTCTCTTTCCACGCATCCGCCCAGCACGCCGACGCCCGCCATCCCGCCCACCGCCATGAACAAGCAGCAGCAGGCACACCAGCAGTCGCTGGAGGACCCGGAGGGGTTCTGGCTGAAGCACGCGCGCGAGCTCGTGGACTGGGTCGAGCCGCCCACCGTTGCCGCCGACCGCTCAGGCGCGGAGGCGCTCTACAAGACGCAGTGGTTCCCCGACGGCAAGCTCAACCTGTGCTACAACGCCGTGGACAGGCACGTCGCGAGCAGGGGCGAGCAGGTCGCGCTGATCTACGACTCGCCCGTGACCGACACCGTGCGCAGGTACACGTACAGCGACCTGCTGCGGGAGGTCAAGGGCGTCGCCAGCATGCTGCGGCGGCACGGCGTGCGGCGCGGCGACACGGTGCTGCTCTATATGGGGATGGTCCCGCAGACCCTCTTTGCGATGCTCGCCTGTGCCCGCCTCGGCGCCATCAACTCGGTCGTCTTTGGCGGCTTTGCGCCGGCCGAGCTGGCCAAGCGCATCCAGGACTGTCACCCCAAGGTGGTGCTGAGCAACACCTGTGGCCTGGAGAGCCGCACCAAGATTGTTGCGTACAAGCCGCTGCTCGACAGGGCGTACGAGCTGGCCTGCTTCCGCCCGGCGTCCACGATCATCCTGCAGCGCGACCAGCTCCGCGTGCCGCTCGACAGAGCGCGGGCCGAGTACCACTGGGACGCCGAGCTCGCCGAGGCCGCCGGCGGCGCCGACGGCGTGGAGTGCGAGCCCGTTGTCTCGAGCCATCCGGCCTACCTCGTCTACACCAGCGGGACGACGGGAATGCCCAAGGGCGTGGTGCGGCCGACGGGCCCGCACGTCGTGGCGCTGCTGTACGCCCAGCGCTACATGTACGGGCTGCAGCCGGGCGAGACCATGTTTACGTTCAGCGACTTTGGCTGGGTGCTCGGCCAGTCGTACACGGCGTACGGCCCGCTGCTCAACGGCAGCCGGACTGTCCTGTTCGAGGGCAAGCCCGTGGGGACGCCCGACGCCGGCCAGCTGTACCGCGCCTTCAGCCAGCATGACGTGCGCGTCTTCTTGTGCGCGCCCACCGTCGTGGTGACGCTGCGCCGCGCCGACCCCGAGGGCCGCTTCCGGAGCAAGTACGACCTCACCCACATGCGCGGCCTGTTCCTGGCTGGCGAGCGCCTGACGCCCGAGATCCACCGCTGGTGGATCGCCACCATCACGGGCCGCACGCCGTCTCCGGCTGACAGCACCGTTGTCTGCGGCCCGGCCGTCAACGGCCTGGTTAGCGACAACTGGTGGCAGTCGGAGAGCGGGTCGCCCATGGCCGGCGTATGCATTGGACTTGGCGACAGCGGGGCTGACGTTGCGCCTGTCAAGTACGGCAGCGCCGGCATGCCGATTCCCGGGTGCGACCTGCGCGTGATCCGCGTCGCCGAGGACCTGGACGAGGGCGATCACGTTGACAGCGAGTCGCAGTTCGCCGACAGCGACGAGGTCGGCGCCATCGTGGTCAAGCTGCCACTGCCGCCGGGCTTCCCCACGCTGCTGTGGAACAACGAGCAGCGCTTCTATGACGAGTACTTCCGGCGCTACCCCGGCTACTACGACACGGGCGACACGGGCAAGATCGACAGCGAGGGATACGTGCACATCCTCTCGCGCACCGACGATGTGATAAAGGTTGCCGCCCACCGGCTCTCGACCAGCTCCATCGAGGAGGTCGTTTTTGGCCACAAGGACATTGTCGAGTGCTGCGTGGTTGCGCGGCCGTGCCTGGCCAAGGGCTGTGTGCCAATGGTGTTTGCCGTGCTCCGGTCGGGCGTGCCGCCGACCGCATTCGAGACGATCAAGGGCGAGATCGTGCAACTCGCCCGCACCCATGTGGGGCCGATCGTGTCACTGTACCCGGTGAACGTTGCGTTTGTGGACCGCCTGCCCAAGACGCGCAGCGGCAAGATCCTGCGCAAAATGATGCGCATGATGGTCAAGGCCGTGCACAAGGACGTGGACGAGGGCGTCTGCACCTCGACAGACGACTGCCCCATTGGCACGCCCGCCACAATCGAGGACGCCGGCGTCAGAATGGACATTTGGCGCACCATTGTTGCTATCTGCCGCAAGTAGCACTATGCCGCCCCCCGTTTCCTAAAAGCGACCCGAGACCACTCTTTGGGCAGATTAGCCGTGGACCCCAGTACTTGCCATGACTCTCTCCAGCCATCTAAAACTGATTACCAGCTTTGGAGGTACCCAGCTCCTAGCACACTGCCCTGTTGCCTTTCAGGCGCGTTCCTGTTCCGCCTTGTTACGTAGCATGGGTGTGTCTGCTCAAATAGAAAGCCGAAGAATGAAAGGAAAGAAAAGAGAAGCTAGGAACCAGGCGGCG
>JANBOI010000297.1:0-10954 GCA_027595825.1 Coemansia biformis
TCGGATGACGGCGTGGGCGAGCAGTCGCTGGATGTCGGCAGCGCAAGCGAGCTGTACAGGATGCTGGACAAGCTCAAGGGCAAGGTGTCGCATCTCCCGGCGCGCGATCTGTTGCGCAAGGACTACAAGCAATGGGTAGTTACGGATGCGTCTGGCCGGAACTGGACGGTGGGGATCAGCAGCATCAGCTATCGGCTGCGAAAGTGGCTGAAGCGCGATGGGCGCGGTGGGATCGAGGCGGCGGTTGCCGAGTGGATCGGTCGCCAGGGACTGGACCTGGCGCTGGTGATGACCCACGGCAAGGCGAAGGAGGCCAAGGGCGGGGACAAGGTGTATGGCCGCGATCTGGCCGTGGCATTCGCGCCTGGCGCGACAACCCTGCGGCAGCGGCAGCTGGTTCTGCAGGGCCTGCGGGACGCGGAGTGCCTCGGGCTGCGCGACTATTTTGGCGGCGGTGGCAATCCCGGCGACGTGGCGATGAGTCTTTTCACACAGACGCGCGCTGAATCGTCCCGCAAGCAGGCGTTTCCTGCGGTAAAGGCGGTTATCGAGGCCGTTCTGTAAGGGGACTACTGCGGGCGGGGGCGAGCTGGCTGGATCCCACTTGCGCGTGATCCCTCTCCATTAATGGTTTGCGCGTGACTAGGCACAATGTGACAATGTCTGCTACGGCGGGCCTCAGCCAGTCCATTGTGACCAGCCGCAATTTGCTCTGCCCCGTCGGTGTCCGCTGCAGGCACGCCCGTAGAAGCCCCGGGGGGAGCGGCGGGGGATGCAGGCCAGGCGATGTGTTCCTGGGGGCGACCGAACAATTGCTGCACAGGTCGGATATGGGCAAAGCAAACGGCGGCGGCAGGCGGCCACGGCAGGGGCCTCCGGCATATCCGGGGGGCCGCCCGCCCGGCGTATCCATGCTGTCTGTAGCGGGAGGTGTAGACTACTACTTTATTTTGCGAGGCGGTGCTCGTTTTGTGATACAGTTGTGTGTGTATGGAAGGTGGGGGGAGCAGTGTGGGGGCATCCCCTCGGTATACAGCTGGCGGCAAGCGCAGGGTGGGGTGCAAGAGGCCCCGCGGGGTACCAGCTGACCCGCGTGCGGCGGGGGGCGTGGCATTTCCGCGGGGCGCTGGAATGGTACAAGGCGTGTGTGGGTCAATAAATGCAGGCGGCGGGCGTGCCGACAGCGACCGAGCTGACAACAAGCAAATCGGTGTATTTCCACCGCTCGGTGCTCACATGGGCACCGACCATGCTAGACTCCTGCTGCCACCGGTCACACTCGGATGCTGCTGCGGTCGGGATTGCCAGGTGCTGCCGGCCGATCCCATGCGCTGCGCCGCCGCCGCTGCCCAGCGCGCAAAGCGACTGGATGGACGACTGCGGGCTCCTCTTCAGTGCGCAGCCACTGCCACCGCCGCTGCCTCCCGGCCCGTCGCTGTCGCCATCGTCACCCTCATCATCATCGTCGTCGTCGTCGCTGGCGCTCAGCGAAAACGGGGGCTGGCACCCCCCGTCCTGGTCGTCCTCAGTCAGCATCTTGTCAATGCAGTGGTCAAACCACGACTGCTCGTCCGCCACGCCACCCTCATCCGCAGTGGCGTCTGGGACGGTGGCAGGGCCAGCGTCGACATCCATACCGGCGCCGCCTGCCTGCAGCTCGACGGTGTCAGCCGGGCCCAGGGGCACGATGCTGGTCGGGCCGCAGCAGCACGCATCAATCGTAGCCGCATCGGGTGGGCTGTGCTGCGCGCCCGGTGTGCAGCCGGCGCCATTGTGCTGCGGCGGCGGCGGCGGCGCGGGCTGTAGCGCCTTGGGCGCGCCGGCGGCCTGCCGGAACATGTTGTAGACAAGCACGGTCTTGCGCAGGTTGGCCTGGCGGTGGGTCGTGCGCTGCGCGTGCTTGATCTCCTGGAGCTTCCGCACCGACATGTCCAGGGCTAGCTCCGGCCGCGCGGGCGCGAGGCTGTCGGCCGCCGCGGGCGCCTCGTCGGGCGTTGATATGTAAAAGTGTGCCATTGCTGCCAGTGTGGCTACCGAAGAAGAGCTGCCCGGAGCAGGCAGCCAGGCAGTGCCAGACGGGCTCTGGGAAGGGTGGCGTGCGAGAGAGTCGTAGCAAAGGGGGGCACAGCAGCGAAAGGGCGCGGGCCGCGGGACTTGTCAGGACTGCGCAGTTATATGGGGCGGGCCTGGAGAGTGAGAGTGAGAGTGAGAGTGTGGTGGTGAGTGAGAGAGTGAGAGTGAGAGAAGAGAACAGAGCAATGGAGGAAAGTGCGCGCGCTGTCTCTGGGCAGGACAATGCCGGCTGACTGCGGGCGTGAATCTGTAGCTTTATGCTCGCGGGCTGCGCGGGTGGGGCGGGGCTGGAAGGGCCGCGAATCTACTGAGTGTGGCAGCCACTTGCGTGATTCGGCGCCCAACCACCCCCAACTGACACGTTTGCAATGCTGGCCGCGCTGCACGGATGATGCGAGTGTGTCTTCTCCGCCAGCCGGCGCCACCCACACGCCCCGGGCCAGCCGCTGGCGCCCGCACCCCCCCCCCCCCCGCCATTGTTTCTGCCACTGTGAAGTCGCCGCCGCCGCCGCCGCCGCCAGCACTGGGCCCTGCCGTCGCCCTCCGTCAAGCTGCCACGCCGAGGCCCGAGCAGCGGCAGTGCACAAGTGGGGGGGGGGGTCGGCGAGGCGTCGGTCGCCCCCCCGGTTGCGATGCCACACTGCTGGTCGGATGCCATTCGCCAACGCGCAGCGGCCGGCTCTGTTCAATCCCACACGGGCAAGCGGGCACAGCCTCCCCGCTGAACATGCCGACGGCCGCTGCGCGTCCGGGCGCCAGCGGCGGGGGCACGGGCGCTCCTGCCGCGATTGTCAAGTGGCCGCAGGCCTCCTGCTGGTGTCATGAGACATGCCAAATTAACATCCGCTTTGTAGGATATATCCGCCTCCCAGCATGCGCGTGGGCCCGTCGGTACTGGATCGCTATCATCTGAATGGCAGCAACATCCACCCAGCGGCCACGAGCAGCAGTAGGAAAAGGACATTGCCACTCAGCGACTCGTCATCGTCGTCGCCATCGCCGTCGCCGTCGCCGCCCATGCCCTGCTTCCAGTCGTCTCCCTCGTAGCCATCGCCTGGGTGCTCCCCGGCCGGTCCGCCCAGCACCCCGTCTGCTCCGTCATCGCCATTGCCGCCGCCAGCGGCTTCCGCTTCGTTGGCCGCCGCGTGGGCCTGCTCATCCTCATCCTCCTCTTCCCTTTCCTCTGCAACCGGCTCCGGCGCAAAGAAGAGCGGGCTGTCGCCAACGTCCGCGCCAGAGGCCCACGCCCACAGGTACTTGATGCACAGCCGCGCCAGCGAAACGTGGCTCGCCAGCTTGCCGTCCTCGTTGACCTCAATGCTCCTGTCGTACCACCGCTTGGCCAGGTAAAAGTCGCGCTTGACGCCAATGCCGTTTTCGTACATCCACCCGAGATTCCACATCGCCAGCCCGTTCGCGTCTGCCTCCGCTGCCAGCGTGTATGCCGCCGCCGCCTTCTCAGCGCTGCGCTCGGCGCCCCACCCGTTAAAGTAGTGGTCGCCCTGCTTGACCCGCGCGTCGGGCATGTTCTGGTTGGCCGCCCGCGTCCAGTAGGCCAGCGTCTGCTGGACATGCGCCTGGCGGCTTCCAAACAGCGGCCACGCACGCCGGGCATCGTCTGCGGCGCCATTGCCCGCACCGCCGCCGCTACCCGCACTTGCGCTGTTGCCCGCTCCTGCGCTGTTGCCCGCTCCTGCGCGCCGGAATGCCGCCTCCAGCAGCAGTGCCGCGTTATGCTGCCCGACGCCGTAGCCCATCTCCGCCGCGCGAATGTAGTCCACTGTCGCTGCACCCAGGTCGCCGCGCTGGTACGCCACCGTCGCGTCGGGGACCGGCGAGTGCAGCCAGTCGCCGTGCTCGGCTACAAACTTGTACGACGCTACCGCCATCCGACACTGGGTCTCGGAGCCCGCCATCCCCGCGTACAGCTCCGCCAGGTGGAAGTGCGCCTGGATGTGCCCGCCCTCGGCCGCCTTCTTGAGGTTTTCGATCGCCACCTCCGGCGACACGTCCAGCATGGCCAGTCCAAAGTTGGTGCGCCCTCCCAAGTGCCGCCGCTCCGCCGCCACCTTGAACAGCTGGAGTGCCTTCTCCATGTTGGTTTCGATCCCAATCCCGTCCCGGTACATCACCCCGAGCGCATTGAGCGCCATCCCGTTCCACAGCCTCGAGCCCCTGACCAGCCACCGCTGCGCCGCCGCCGTGTCCACTGCCGTGCCCTCGCCCCGCAGGTTCATGACGCCATACATGCCCGCCGCCTGCGCCGCCATGCTCGCATCCGACTGCGACAGCCCCGCCCGCAGCTCGCCCTGCCCCGTGAATAGCGCATCCAGGACCGTGCGGGCGTAGCTCAGCGCCGTCGTGTAGTTGCTCGGCCCGAAACGGTGCCCGTGGTAGTACAGGTCCACCAGTGTGATGCACGACTTGATGTCGCCATCGCGCGCGCTCTGCTGGTGGTACGACAGCAGCTCGCCAAAGGCCTGGCGGTCAACCACCTTGTGCAGCGAGTATGGCCCTGTGCGGACCCCGTACGTCCCGCCGTTATCGTCCGCCAGCCGCACCTGGTACTCGGGCATTTGCCGGCCAAGGGGCGGCCCGTCAAGGTAGTACCGGATGGCCTTGCGCGCCACCGTCTGGTAGTAGCCAAGCGCCTTTCCGCACGTCACAGGAACCCCAATGCCCGACAGATGCCTAAACGCGAGCGTCGCCTCGGCCGCCGTGTGCCCCTGGATCGCCGCAAGCGTCATGTAGAGCAGCGCCAGGCTGTTCTGCTGCTCGATGCCGCCCAGCCCGGTCGCGTAAAAGACCCCCAGCATGTACTGCGCAGTGGCGTTTCCGCTCGCCGTGGCCAGCTGCTGGTACCGCTCAAACGCTGCCGCCGGATCCACATCAGCCCCGTACCTGCCGTACATCGCCATCTCGGCCAGCACAAAAAGCGCGCCCTCGTGCTCTCTGGCCGCCAACTCGTTGACGCTCTCGATGGCCTGCACGACTGCCTTCGGCCGCGGGCCAGCCGGGGCCGTTCGATGGTGCGCGCCGGCCTCGTCCGCGAGGCCGACCAGCCGCGCAATCAACCGCGCCGCGCCGCGCACATACCGCTGTGCAAACCCCGGAAACACGCCCGACAGATCCCTGCATGTCGTTGGCCGCATTATGTAGCCCCTTCGCGTTGCGTGGTGCCGAACCAGCGCTGCCTGGTACCGCTGTAGTACCCCCACTGCCCGCCCAAAGGCGTCGATATCGGCGCCGTCCGGGCTGTACATGTCCGTGTCAGCGTGCCCGCCCTTGCCAGCCGCCGCCAGGCCGGGGACGGCCACGCGCCCAGCACCGTCGCCGTGCTCTGCCTCGGCGGCGATGGCCACGCTGGCCAGCAGCCATAGCAACGCCCCCAATGCACAGCGCATCGTTGTGAAGAGAACACGAGGAATGAGACAACTGCCCGCGCAGAGCAGGCGCGGAAGACGGCGGGCGTGCAAATGCAAGTGGATTGCCGCCCACGCAACACTAGTGCGACGCCTCCTGTCAACGAAACCCGCCCAGCGCTGCCCAATGCAAAGCAGATGGAGACAACGTAGCTCGCACTCCCTTCGCGCCAGAGGATCGATGCACCGGAACAGGAAGGCGCAGTACGCAACGCACTTGCCTGAGCCCCATGGAAATGCCCCTGCCCCGGCGATCAAATCACCGACGTAGCCTGCTGGGCGGGGGCTTACCACGGCCGTCGCTCGTACTGAGCGCACGCGCATGTGTGTATGCGCAGCGCAGATTGCACGCCAAGCCATGTATCGCCGCGGCTTGGCCATGCATGTGGCGGCGGCGGGCGTGGCCGTGCATATGCCAGGATACATAGCGCATTTGTGGAGCTCCCCCGACACGAGCGAATATTTAATGAGTAGCGGCGCACAGCTGCAGACGGCTGGTGCAGGCACGCCAGCACCGCATTTCCGGCCGCCTGTCTGTTCGCGCTCTTGTCTCGAGGGGGGCCACCGCTTCAATCGTCCTTCTTGATCGAAAAACGGCGAAATGAAGATTTCTGTTATTGCAGTGTACGCTCTGGCAGGTACCAGCCAGCTGGCCGCCGCCTGGGGCGCCGCGCGAGGCACCGCCGCCGCCGCCACCACCACCGCAAGCAAGACTGTCAAGCAGACGATGCAAGCGACGCCCGCGCCGACCGGTGGGTTCATGGATGGAGTGCCCCTGTTCAGCGACATGAGCAGTATGATGCAGACCATGGCGGCAGCCATCCAAAGTATCGCCGTGGGCGTGTCCAGCTTTAACGACCAGGCGATGCAGCAGATCAGCATGGTGCAGTCGGTATTTGAGCACGACATCCCGTCCGCCATCGATGTGCTGCGGACCAACAGCATTGTCAACGACGTCCTGCTGCCGTTTACCAACTTCCCCGAGTTCTACTCGGGGGTGCGCAGCGAGGCGACCCGCCTTGGGAGCCAGCTGGATGTCGACCTCAGCCAGGCCGAGCAGCAGTTTGAGAGCTTCACGTCCGTAGCCGCCAAGGAAATTGGCGCAGCGGTCACCGACGTCACCAGCCTGTTCAACTCTGTCTACTCGTTCACGCAAAAGGGCATCGAGATCATGCTGTCTAGCCCGCTTTTGACGGCGGCAACGATGCTGAACCCAATGGTCCTCATAGTGACCATGGTCCTGAGCGCCGACCCGGTCAAGCTGCTGACCGATTTCCCCGCTTGGGAGGCGGAGCTCAGCACGCGGCAGGCGGCCGTGAACGCAAACTACAACTCGCTGTACACGTTCGTCTCCACGGGTCTGCCGCAGGCGGAAAACGTCATCCTGGGCCTCCTATCGCAGGTCGCAGTACTAGGCAATGGCGTGATAAAAGGGCGGCTTCAGCGCGTGGGTCTCGGGTGGCCGGAGGGCGCGCCGGACAGCTCGAACGCTGCCGCAAACGACATCGACAGAACCCGCGTACTGCTAGGTAGCAACAACGCAATGCGCGATGCGGTGCGGTCGGCTGTCTATTACCGGCTGCAGCCGGGCCTCGTGCCAGGCGCAGTCAAGGCCACTACAGATGCTGCGGCCGCCGCGGAAGCCATCCAGTACATGCCTGCGCTGGTGGCTGGGCACGCGACGGCGACAGATGCAGATGCCGGGTCGGCTCTCCCTACATGGGCCTTGTAGGCTGGATGCTGCTACTGCCGCGACATACAGGCTTGCAGCGCTCGCACTCGGGCACGTAGGCGTGGCAACGGGGCACGGAATTGGTGGCTTTGTGCGGCATGCAGAGCAATTATCAAGAAACATGGTGCTCGGACAGAGCTCCCCCTCCCGTCCACCAAGTACATGGACGCTGGTGGTATAAAGACAAGCGGGCGCGCTTACGCCTAGCAAAGGGCGGCACGGTCTAGTGTCTCTTCGTTGTGTTGGACCCAGAGCCGCTTCCGGAACCAGTATCCTGTCTGCTTCGAGTTTCTGCGTATCCGCTCCACACTATTGGAAACGTTCACATCGTACAATGAAGTTCTCCGTAGCCGCCGCATGCGCGGTGCTTGCAGCCAGCGTCAGCGCCATGCCAACACACCATTACGCAAACGCCCCCGTGGCCCTTGCACCCGTGGCACTCGTGAACGAGCAAGCAGAGCCCCCCATCCTAGCTGCGTCTGCAAACAGCAATGCTGCCGCCGCCAGGGCAGATAGAGACGCAAGGCGGGATGCCCGCAAGAAGGAATGGCAGGAGTGGGCGCACCAGGAGGGCTCGAACGGCGTGCCCAACGGCACAAACTTTGTCGCGCAGATTCTCGACGGTGTGAGCGGCATTGTTGAGTCGGCCCTTGGCCCACTGTACTCGGTTATGAGCTCCTAGAAGCGAACTCAATGCTTGCCTCCGTTCAGCAATAGATGTGGGTGGCTTTATTTCCCCGTACCTCTTCCTGGCAGCCATTTGGAAGCACGCTGCGCAAACATGGCAAGCGGCAGTGTGCGCGCAGTCTCCGCAAAAAGGCAAATGTCCATTGAGGATATGTGTCGGTGTCTTCTGCTCCCCTGGGCAGGGGGGGTGTTGCTGACCCGCAGTCGGCCCAGGCCATATTCCCTGCCTCTGCGCTATTCGCCTGTGGACGTGGCATGCCGGCCGCTGGCGGGCGCCGCCACAACGTCTGCGACTGAGGAGATGGGGGAGGGTGTTGCGACCTGCCTGGTGCGGCGCTCAGGGGGGGAGGTGGTAGTGTCGAGATATAAACCCAGAAGCTGAAAATGGCGTGGAGGCGCCCGGGGGGTTTCGATTTTTGGAACACTTTCCGTTACGTAGTGCCACACACAAGCTACCCAGAACACGCCGCGAGCAACACCGCCCCCCTTTCACGCCAACGAAGTTCCGCCGATGCAGATCAAGGACGCACTTGTCGTCGTAGTCGGCGCCGCTGCAGCCAAGACGCTCGCCGCGCCGGCCGGTCCTGGCCTCCATGTCCGCCAGGGAGCGACGCCCAGCATGTCGCTGGGAGGAGCTGGGGCTGCCAATCTCAGCCTTGTGCTAGGCGGTGGTATCCTGCCCACGCTGACCATTGGCGCGGTGCTCGGTGCCAACTCGGACTTTATCGGCGCCGGCGTGTCGAACACCATTGGCTTTGGCGGCGGTCAGCTCCCCACTGCCCTGGTCGGCTTCGGCCTTGGCGGAGGCCTCCAAACCAACAACGCTCTCATCCAGGGGTCGGTCACTGCGTCTGAGGGCGGCTACTTGAACGGCCTCATCCCCACACTCCAGGCAGGCGCCCAGTTCAACAACGCGCTTGGAGTGCAGGCCACCAACGGCTTCCACTTTAACATGGGTGGCGGGGGTGGTGCCGGCGCGACGCTTGGGTATGGCGGCAACTTTATTGACCCATCGGCGATGGGTCTCAACGTTGGCTTTGGCTATGGTGCAAACATCAATGCTGGATCCATTCCGTCACCGACGTCGTCCAGCCCGGCTTCATCCAGCCCGGCCTCGTCCAGCCCGGCTTCGTCCAGCCCGGCTTCGTCTGGTGCCTCCACGCCCGCGACCACCCCGGCGACCACGCCTGCGACCACGCCCGCCACTACGCCTGCGACCACAACGTAGTGGACACATTGGCGCCGGCCATGTCTGCTCCTTCTTACTAGCCGGTCATCTGGCTCTGCAGCTAGTTTATTAGATTCTATTCGCACAGTGCTTTTGGTTCTATTGGGCTCTCGCCGAGTGGATACGTTGCATTTGAAATCTGGTACCGCGGCCCCGCCCGGCCCACATCTCAGCACGCAGCGACTGGCCGCATTGCACGACCTCGCTCCCCCCCCTCTGTCGCCCCCCCGGAGCAGTGCTAGGAATCCACTGCGGAGAATTCTGCTGGAGGGGGGGGGGCTCGTCGGGTGGGTGCGACAGTTTGCCCATTCTATCGTGGTATACTGGCAAACACATGCCCGACCGAGCATGTGATGGGGTCAAGGTAGCCACATCTTGCCATTCCGCTGTATGTAAATCCCCATTAGCATATGGCGTGTTGCAAACCACGCCGTGCATATCTCAAATGCCCCCTGCTCCCATTGTAGCATCTCCAATGTCCAGCGCGCATACGCTAGTGCCCCCAAATTGCCCGAGAACACGCCGGAATTCCCCCCGTAGGTGGTGGTGCCTATGGCTGGACACTGTATATTCGGACTCGCTGCGGATTCTCTTGTCCATTTCCAGCCACGCACGTTGGTCGACCGGCGGCCAACCGCTGCTGCTTTTGCTGCGTTTATGCAACATGTAGCATGCGATGCTATGGAATATTCTGGCATCAGGTACGTGGTGATTTCTGCGCCCCTCCCCCCCCCAGCCACATGAGAGCCCTAGTGGCGAGCGCTGGGTGAATGACACTTGCAACTGGCCTCTGGTTGCTATATACAGCGTAGAAAAAGATGCTGCTTCTGGGTTGGGGGCGACCCCTGGCTGGCAGGAGAGGAGAGGCAGGATACACTCCCCCCATCCACTTCCTTGCAGACGCGGCCCGTATATATCCACGGGCATATGTTTCAGGCGCCCTGCGCTCTGCGTATCCAGGACAGGGAATTTTTTTAGGACCTTTGCAGACCATTCGACCAGCCATCGCCAGCCGCGCACAGAAACCGACAACTGCTACCACCCCCTCCAAGCGCCATCGCCCCCGCCAGCTGGACCTTCCGACGCGATGAAGGCAAACAAGCTGTACCACCTGGCACTCAACCTTGCCATGCTGGAGACGGTGGTCCAAGGAGCCGACGTCGACATGCACAAGAGGGCGCCGCAGCTCCCAATCGGCATCACCAGCCTTCCTCCGGCGCAGAGTGTATTCGACTTTCTGTCGTGCCAGCTATCTATCCAGATCCAGAACGACCTCACTCCTATCTGGAGCCGCACTGGTACTCCTCCCACGTGCCCGCCGCTGTTTAGCGAGTCGACGTCTGGAGCTAGCAGCGGCGCGTCTTCAAGCGCTGCTTCGTCGTCGGCATCGGCCTCTCCTTCAGCAACTTCTGCGCCTAGTGGCTCAGCGTCGTCCAGCGCCGCAGATCGTCAAGCGCGGCAGGATCGTCAAGTGCAGGGGCATCATCGAGTGCAGGGGCATCGTCAAGCGCGGCAGCTTCATCGTCCAGCGGTGCTGCGTCGTCTAGCGCTTCACCGTCGCCTGGTGTGAGCGGATCTGCAAGCGCAACCGCAACTGCGACCGGGGCCGTCCCGCTGTCGGCTGGCCTGGACGCAATGGTAAGAGTAGCTAATGGTGGGGCGGTGGAATGGGAGGACGGCCACCCTATGATGAAGAGAGCGCCACAGTCCAGCTCGTCATCGCCACTCGTCATCTTCCCGACAATCTCGGGCAACGGCGGCATAATGGGCGATATCGTCATAGGCGGCGGCATCTTGCCCACGCTGACCATC
>JANBOI010000298.1:0-10945 GCA_027595825.1 Coemansia biformis
TGCCGCACCGTCCGCGCCCGCCGGCTGCCCCGCCCCCTTGGCGCGCATCCGGAGTCGCTCCATCAGGCTGGCCGCGTCCGACACGGATCTGACGAGCGTCCGCCCGGCGCTTTGTGCCTGGCCGCCGCCGCCGGAGTGTAGGCCCGCGTCCCCGGTGTCCTCGGCGTCACTGGGGCCGCCGTCGCCATCGCTGCCGCTCCCGTCGCCGCTGCTCCCGTCGCTGATCGCGCGACGGAGCCGTGCGCGCTTTGTGGTGCCCCGTTGCGCGACAGGCGAGGCCTGCTTGCTGTCGGCCGCCGTGCGCGTTCGTGTAGTGCCTCGCGGCGGCGAATTGCCGGCAGCCGGCGCACCGTCAGGCCCCGCGCCCTGCCGCGCCGGCGGCTTGAAGAACGACGCCAGCGACGTCTGCGTGCGCTTCGTGGAGCTCATGTCTCGTGATGTTCACTGTACTGGCAGCCGGGGGAGCGTTGACGCCGAGACAAGCTCTCAGCCGCACGCTGGTCGGGGCCGTCGGTTGTGTGGCGTGCTTTGTTGGCGCTGCAGCTCGGCCGCCACCGGCACCCGCGGCTCGGCTCGTGACCCGTGCGTGAGTGGAGCGTATTCGGCTCCACTCGAGGTACGCCCATGGCGAGAGAGGGCCTCGGCTACCCGCTGCGCCTGCCGCGTGCGCGAGCCAGCTCCACGCGTGTGGCTCGGCCGGCGCGTGCGTGGTGGGCGCGTCGCGCCAGGCGGCCAGCGCAGCAGCCAGCGCAACCAGCGCCGCGCGAATAGGGCAAGAGGCGATCACGCCGTCAATCCGCGTGCGTCACGCAGCATCCCAGGGTGGATGATTGACCACCGAGGGATGCATCACACCTGCAAGCTCGCGGAATCACGCGGCGCAGGTCGCAGGCAGACGAGTCGCTCGTGCCAGTATTCGCTCATAAAGCCGTGCCGGCGACGACCAGGCCAGGCTGGTCAAACTTTGTGCATCCGCTGTGTCTGGTTCCTATTCTCCATCGTCAGCAGCAGCGCCGCCTCGCCCAGGCACCACCCAGAGCCCCCCTTTCCCTCACATCCACGCGCACGGCGCGGCCAGACAGACAGACAATGCCCAGCAGGCGCCGCTACCGTCGGCTGGAGTGGTCGGATGCCATGGCGTCGCATGAAACACTCGTCGAGACCGCCAGGGCTGTGGCGGGGCCGGCCCCGGGAGCCACCGCCGAGATCCTGAACGGTGCCACTGAGCCCGCAGGCGCCGCGGCGCCGCGCGCCCGGCCCGCCACCAGCAGGGAGCCGCATCGCAGCCAGGACGCGGCAGGCGACCCTTCAGCGCCGCTGAACGCCCCGGTAGCCAGGTCCAACTCTGAGCAGACCACGACGGGGCCGGCAAGGCCGAGCACGGCAATGTCCAAGCTGCGCGGCGGCCTGCTGCGCCGCATTAAGGAGTCCATGAAGAGGCAGGTCCGAGGCTTTGGTGCCTCCCTTGTGCACACGCATTACAGCGACGGAGCACACGGGATTGACGGGTACTACACAGTGGCCATGCCATAGCGCCCATTTACCGCTCTATCTGTACAGCTCGCAACTGCGTATTTTCTCATACTCTGCCCGAGGGAGCGGCACAGATTTGGCCCCGAGGCCGGCCGGCCAGCCGCCAGGGCCCGTCCTGCAGCGCTGGCTGCCCGCGTGCCAGCCATGGCAAGCCCACGTTGCCGCGCGCCGGGCTGCAATGCCAGCGGCTTTATTGTCGAATCTAGCACAGTCTAAACTGCATTGGACGGTAGACAGAGACCGAGGCTACGTATTCATTCGCGAACCTCCGCATGTAGTAGGCGAGGAGGTACAGCGCCCGCGCTATCCTGGACCTGACTAAGTGCACCATCCGCTTACAGCGCGACCGCGGGCCAGGGTCGTCCAAGTCTGGTGCGCGCGAGTGCCCTGGTGTTGTCCCCGCCGCTAGCACGCCGGCGCTGTCCATGTAGCTGCCTCCGTCGTCGCTGTCCTCGATCAGCATCGAGGCAGTGAAGCCCTGGACCTGGCGGCGAAGGGCTGGATCCGGCCCCGCAGCAGGTTGCGCGCGACGTGCCAGGGGGTTGCCGGTGAGCGTGACCGAGCTGGCCATAGATTCAGACCACGACCCATGGAAGCGCGCGCGTCTCATGTCGCAGGCACCGGCTGAGGCGGGTGGTCGTAAAGCGTGGTTCCTCAGTACGCTGGCAGGTATAGGGCGATCAGCGGGCAAAGGTGCACAGAGGGGAGCCGTGCGCCCCACGAACTTCTGCTGCCTGGAGGCATCGCTCCCCAGGCTCGCACCAAGGGCGACAGGATACATGGCTGCGCGCACTCACGCGGCACCAGGACAATACCAAGTAAACCGTCAACAATGGCGGGCACCTGCGCCGGTGAATGCCACACGCAGACATTGTCTTCTTGATGTCGCTTTTGAGTGCTGGACCAAACGCCCGATGTCTGTCTGCGGGCATCGGCTTCTAGCTGCCGCTTTCCCGGCTTCTGGCTGCTGCACCAGCAGCCCGTCTGCGCGCGCCCCTGCACATGCCCACCATACCATACCAGTGGCACGATATCGCGCCGGGCTGCCACAGCGCCGCAGCCAGGCAGCAGTCTTGCGAGCACTGCGACCGAGCCTCGCACTTGCACCTCCCCCCCTCTCCCTCGCTCACTTGGCGCCGGCCTTCGGCGCTCGCAGTGAGAGCGCCACACGGAGTCGACGTGATTTCTCGGCGCCGGCTGCTCTCCGTGCTCGCTCCCCCGTCCGTGGTGCCGCTGCCAGCCGAATGCGGCCGGGCCACACGCTTGCACTTGCCGCCGGCGCACTCGCAGCGTTTGCGACGGGGCTCCTGCTGATGGGGGGCCAGCGGCGGCCGAAGCACTGCGTGTTCTGCGCCCCGCTAGACCGGATCGTGTACGAGGACGCCGAGTTCATCGCATTCCACGACATCAAGCCCGACGCGGCGCTCCACCTGCTTGTGATCCCCCGCGAGCACCGCGGGACGGTGCGCGAGCTGACACCCCAGGATCTCCCCATGGTCCGGCGCATGCACGAGATCGGGCGGCGGCTCTTGGAGGAGCGCGGCTTCTCGGGGGACCTGGCCCGCTTCGGCTTCCACCGCCCGCCCTTCAACAGCATCCACCACCTGCACATGCACTGCCTGGGGCTACCGTTTCTGCCACGCCGCGCCGGCAAGATGTTCCCGCAGGCCGGCAGCCCGTGGTTCATCTCCGCTGGCCAGCTCTGCGACAGGCTCCGGGCCCCGGGGCCTAATCCGGCGCCGTGATCGTGCCTGTGATCAATCAGCCGATGACGTGTACCGTGGGCCTAGAAAGAAGGCAGCAGAACAGCGGCGCATTCTCGCCGCCCTTTCTTCCACTTCTTAGCCGTTTTGCAACCCGTGTCTGACGCCCTTTGCGTGCTTGGCGCTCGTTGTACCTCTTTGGACGCCCGTGTGCGAGCCGAGCGCCTGCGTGCCCGCACAGCCCACCCCACCCCGCCCCAGGTACGCGCGTATAAAGGACCCAGCCTGAGGGGGCCGCGCAAAGACGACGGGTCACTTCTGTCCCCGCTGCTCCCCCCTCCTGACCACCCCTGCTGCTGCTGCTGAGAGCCCTGCGGACTGCTGCGTGCGTGCGAGCGCCCCTATATTGCGGCAAATTGGCTGTAGTTGTATTGGCATTCGCGATAGCCTCCCGGACATCATAATGTCGAGCGACGACAAGCCCCGCCTTCAGTAAGTAGCCAGCGCTGCCGCTGCGAGGGCCCAATGGCCTGCTTGTCGCTGCCACCACAAACAGGCTGCTTAATATGCGTGGCCCACTGGGCTGTGCGACCGCGTAGGAACGACCAGGCGATCGACCCCAGCGCAAAGCCCGTCGACGATGAGCACGACCTGGCCACCGCAATCCTGCGCAAGAAGGCCGCGCCAAACAAGCTGATGGTCGATGAGGCCACCAGCGACGACAACTCGGTGGCGGTCATCTCGCAGAACACACTGGATAAGCTCGGCCTGTTCCGCGGCGACACCATTCTCGTGAAGGGCAAGAAGCGCAAGGACACGGTGCTTCTTGTGCTCCCCGACGAAGACTGCGAGGACAACAAGATCCGGCTCAACCGCGTGGCGCGCAACAACCTGCGCACGCGCCTGGGCGACATCGTGTCGATCCACCCCCTGCCCGACATCCAGTACGGCAAGCGCGTCCATGTGCTGCCGATTGACGACACGGTCGAGGGCCTGACGGGCGACCTGTTCGAGGTGTATCTGAAGCCGTACTTTGTCGAGGCCTACCGCCCCGTCCGGAAGGGCGACACGTTCCTTGTCCGCGGCACCATGCGCGCGGTCGAGTTCAAGGTCGTGGAGACCGAGCCCGAGGAGTACTGCATCGTCGCGCAGGACACGGTCATCCACACCGAGGGCGAGCCCATCAAGCGCGAGGACGAGGAACTGGCGATGAACGCGGTCGGCTACGACGACGTCGGCGGCTGCCGCAAGCAGATGGCTCAGATCCGTGAGCTCATCGAGCTGCCGCTGCGCTACCCGCAGCTGTTCAAGTCCATCGGCATCAAGCCCCCGCGCGGGATCCTCATGTACGGCCCGCCCGGGACGGGCAAGACGCTGATTGCCCGCGCGGTCGCCAACGAGACGGGCGCGTTCTTCTTCCTGATCAACGGCCCCGAGATCATGTCCAAGATGGCGGGCGAGTCAGAGTCGAACCTGCGCAAGGCCTTTGAGGAGGCGGAGAAGAACAGCCCGGCCATCATCTTCATCGACGAAATCGACGCGATTGCGCCCAAGCGCGACAAGACCAACGGCGAGGTCGAGCGCCGCGTCGTGTCGCAGATGCTCACCCTGATGGACGGCATCAAGGCGCGCTCCAACGTCATCGTCATGGCGGCCACCAACCGGCCCAACTCGATCGACCCCGCGCTGCGCCGCTTCGGCCGCTTCGACCGCGAGATCGACATTGGCATCCCCGACCCGATCGGACGCCTCGAGATCCTGCGCATCCACACCAAGAACATGCGCCTGGCCGACGACGTCGACCTGGAGAAGATTGCCGCAGATACCCATGGCTTTGTCGGCGCCGACGTCGCCGCGCTCTGCTCCGAGGCCGCCATGCAGCAGATCCGCGGAAAGATGGACCTGATTGACCTCGAGGAGGACGAGATTGACGCATCGGTCCTCGACTCGCTCGCGGTCACGATGGACGACTTTAGGTACTCGCTGGGCGTCTCGAACCCGTCGGCCCTGCGCGAGACGGTTGTCGAGATCCCAACCACCAGGTGGAGCGACATTGGCGGCCTGGCGAACGTCAAGCGCGAGCTGCAGGAGACCGTCCAGTACCCGGTCGAGCACCCGGAAAAGTTCCTCAAGTTTGGCATGTCGCCGTCAAAGGGCGTCCTGTTCTACGGGCCCCCCGGCTGCGGCAAGACGCTGCTCGCAAAGGCGATTGCCAACGAGTGCCAGGCCAACTTTATCTCGATCAAGGGCCCGGAGCTGCTGACCATGTGGTTTGGCGAGTCCGAGGCCAACGTGCGCGACGTCTTTGACAAGGCGCGCGCGGCAGCCCCGTGCGTCATGTTCTTTGACGAGCTGGACTCGGTGGCCAAGGCCCGCGGCGGCGGCATGGGCGACGCCGGCGGCGCCGGCGACCGCGTGCTCAACCAGATCCTGACCGAGATGGACGGCATGAACGCCAAGAAGAACGTGTTTGTCATTGGCGCGACCAACCGCCCCGACCAGATCGACGGCGCGCTGCTGCGCCCGGGGCGCCTCGACCAGCTCATCTACATCCCGCTGCCCGACGTCGAGTCGCGCCACTCCATCCTCCAGGCCACGCTGCGCAAGTCGCCAGTGTCGCCCCGGGTTGACCTCAAGTTTATTGCCGACAAGACAAACGGGTTCTCGGGCGCCGACCTGACCGAGATCTGCCAGCGCGCGTGCAAGCTGGCCATCCGCGAGAGCATCGAAGCGGACATCCGCCGCGTCCGCGAGCGCGAGGCGGCCGGTGGCGACGACGCTGCGATGCAGGAGGACGACGACGACGACAATGACAACGGCAACGACCCCGTGCCGGAGATTACCGCCGACCACTTTGAGGAGGCCATGCGCTTTGCCCGCCGCTCGGTGTCGGACAACGACATCCGCCGCTACGAGATGTTTGCGCAAAACATGCAGCAGTCGCGCGGCTTTGGCGCCTTCAAGTTCCCCAAGGGCGGCGTGGCCGAGAGCAGCACCGACGCGGCTGCGGGTGCCGGCGCTCCGGGCGGCGCCAACGACCAGTTTGTCGAGGACAACGCGGACGAGGACCTCTACTCGTAGACGCCCCGCGTGGCCAGCCGCGGCTTTCCCGCTCGCCCGCCCCACACTCAGCCTTCCTCTTTTCTTGTTGCTTCACACGCCAAACCTCAGTCTGTGCGACCCAGGCCGCTCCGCCAATCGCCCCGAAGGCTCGGCGAATCGCCCAGCCAGCGGCCTGGACGCGCCCTGGATGCCACTCGAACAAGCATATCCTGTGCCCCACAGATACGGGAGGCGGCGGGCCGCGCCTTGCTTTCCTGTCTTGCCTCTCGCACGCACGCATGCATGCCAGCCAGCCAGCCAGCCAGCCAGCCAGCTGTCTATGCCAGGCCGCCGACGATGCTCTACGCGGAAGACGGCAACGCCCTCAGCTGGGACCCGAAGACTGCCGAGCAGATCAGACAGGAGGGCTCCTTCTATGGCTTTCTGGCGACCATCCCGCTCAGCGCCAAGAAGGGGCTGCTCCGGGCGGTCAACGGCGCCCTGGGGAACTACATGGTATCCGACATTTTTGGCACCTCGGCGCAGGTCCGGTGGGTGGCCGGAGTCCTGCGGCTTGGCCTGCAGCTGCCGATCGAGGACATCGACCTTGCCTACGTCGCGTTCAAGCAGTACAGCAACATCGCATTTGTGCTCCACGGCCAGCGGCTCCGGCACGACGTCCGGGAGCCGGAGGGCGAAGGCGCATCCGTGTACTCGGACCCCGTCACGCTCGAGGCGCTGATCCGGCCCAGCGTCCTGTTCAATCCCCGCGTGTTCTTCGAGCACCAGCTGCCCGTGGAGACGGTCAGCGAGCAGCCGGGCAAAGAGCCGGGCCGGATACGCGCATCGAATGTGATCACACATGTGTTCCAGGCGACAATGCCCGACGGAGATCTCGCCTGCAGCCCGCCGCCGCCCGCAGCGGCCGAGGTGCCAGCGTCGACGCCGGCAAGCCCCTTCTGCGGCGCCCTCGAGCACGACTCGCCCACGTCCCAGCGATTTGTGTCGTCGCGAACCGCCATCGACAGGCCGCTGGCGCGCGCCCCCCCGCCAGCCGGCGTTGGCCGTACCGGCGACGCTGGCGGCGCGCCCGCCATGGGCCCCCCGCTCGGCCCCCCACTCAGCGCCTCGCAGATGGCCAAGGCGCTGGACCTCTGGGACCAGTACGTTGAGCTGCTGGAGCACGTACTGCAGGTCTATTCGACGATGATACGCGGACTGCAGCCGCTGATCACGCGCGAGACCATGAGCTCCATCATACGCGGCATCTTGGGCGTAATCGACATGCTCCTTTCGCAGCGAGGGACAAACCCGCACCTGGTGGCGTGGCGCAACCGGTACCGCCCGGTCGTCGGGCCCAAGCTGTGGGACAAGACGTGGGAGACGCTCGGGGACAGGCTCGAGCGGCAGGCCATCAAGCTCCTCCTCGACGTGTGGAGCCGGATGACCTGGCAGTACACGGAGTCCATGAGCGAGCCGCTGCACAGCGTCCGCTACTGGATGCATCGCGACAATCTGGTGGACGCCTGGGTGGTCGTTGTTGGCCAGCTGTTCAAGCGCGCTCTGCGCATCGGCTACCCACACGACAAGAGCATTGGCGTGGACCGGGTCCGGGTACATTTTTCCGGCTACAGCGTTACGGCGACGGCAACCGGCGAGGAGTCGGTGCACGCCCTTCTGAGGCTTTCCAGCGTGCCGGTGGACTACAGTCTTATAAGCGCGCACGGCTATGTCGTCCTTGCGCGTGAGATCTGCGGCGCCATCGAGCGCGCTCTCGCCATCAAAAAGGTTGTGGTGGTGGACGGCGTCCAGTACGCCCAGCAACCGCCCTCGGCAAACTACATCCTCCATCTCTACGGCGACAAGCTGTTTGCAATGGCGCTGTGCGACAACGAATCGTCCAGCGAGCTGATTGATGTGAAGCGCCGTGCGATTGCTGTTCTCGCCTGCCTCCTAACGCTACGCGAGTATCCGACTGACCCGATACTGCCGCGGTACCTCAGCCGGATCTTGCATGCAATCAGCGAGGCAATGACTGGGGCCCATGGCGTGCAAAGCGTCCTCCCGAGCGTGGCGCTCTTGCTGAAAAACACCCGCTACATCCGGATTTTTATCCCAGGGCTCCACGATCTGGTCTTTCGCGTCCTGCCCAAGGTAAGCGCTCCTCTGGCCTCCACCATCGGGCTGCCAGGCAAGAGCAGCAAGCCCTCTCCCCCACGCTATCATTGATGCGCTGCACCTAACTGCACAGCGCCATGCCGCTCGCGATGGCTACATGTAGGGCTGCGGCACTGCGACGGGCGCTGCCGATCACATGCTGCGCCGCGACGCATACGAGGCGCTCGGCGCGCTGATGGGGTTTGTCGGCTACTACCACCAGCTCGGGAGGTCGGACATGATTCCAAACTCCAACACATGGCTCGATGAACACCTCCGCAGCAACATGGAGCTCATCGAGGGAATTCCGTCCTCGCAGGCACGCGCTGTGCTCGTGGAGCTTGTCGCCAATATTGAAACTTGCGCCTTTGAGGGGTCTGCGCGGAACGATGTCATCTTCATGCGGTACCTCCGGTGCACCTTCCAGACCCTGCTGCTGTCCGTCGCATGCGAGAGTTCCGCCGAAAACCTGCAATATGCCACGTGCATCGTCCTCCTATTTCTCTACCAGTACGCGCAGTACAACCCGCGGTACATCGAGATGTTTGTGGAGCTCTACGTCCACCATCTCCGCCTCGCGCCGAGCGAGAAATCGAAAATCGCCTACATATACGGTCTTCTGCAAGCAGCAATGCTCGTAGGGGCCAACGCCCGGGCGCACGGGCAGCGCGCGGTCATGTTGACCGCTGTTGTCAACGCCCTCGCGGACTGCGACAGGGATCTGCGACTCCACACTCAGTGGCACCCGTCCCACCAGGTGTTCATATCCTCCCTGCGCTGCCTCTCGTACTGGGTTTCGACACTGGATATGCGAGAAACGCTGCCGAGCAAGTCGTTGGACAAACTGAAGGAACTTCTCGCGCGCTGCAGCAAGTTCATCGCCAGGTCGCGGCCCGAGGTGGACGGCTCCTACTACAGCAGCGACCGCCGCCTCCGTCTAGCCACATCGGACACCGAAGCCGTCCACTCCAACAGCTGCTACCGCCAGGTGCACCGGTCGTCCGCGGGTACAGCCAGACCCCACCCACCCGCTGGAAACACCGGCGCCATCACTTCGTTTACGTTGCTTGGCCTGTTCAAAGCCTCGGGGCGCGGGCCCACTGCCAGCCCGGCCGACGAGAGGACCGCCGATAAACGGGCGCCTGTTGTGCTGAGCAGCTCGCTCTACGAGACGCTGTACACGACCATCTCTGTGTTTTCGGCGATCACCACGCAAACGATTGGCGGTGTCTGGGGCTATGTCCATGGCACATCGATGGACACCCTTGCCATACGGCAGGCACTCCGGCACGAGCCTCTGCAAGCAACTGCAAGCATTCTACGAAACTTTAAACCGAGCATTGTCCGCAGCCTGGAAGGCTATGTCCCGATGAGGGTGCGGTTCTTCACCACCTCCCACTTTGCGATCTACTCGGTCACTGACTTTCAGAACCTTGGGAGCGACCACCGGGACGACAGGGTCATCTACACAGCAGCCCGGTTTGTGAGCGGCCGGCAGGAGTGGCTGGCGTTTGTCGATAAGCCCGGACACCAGATCGCAGCAGACGACACTGCAATGGCGCCTGCGAGCCCGCCGCAAAGCACCGAAGCAGACGGTAGTGACACAAGTAGCCTGCAAGTGCTTCCCTGGATCCGCAAGGGCGAGTGTCTACAGGTAACGGAGACTGCTGGGAATGCAGCCCAGCAATGTTCAGCCAGCGTGTGCATGGACTTTGTGCCGCCCATGATCGACGAAGAGGGCGAACAGGCAATCGACGCTTACATCGAAAATACCTACAGACAGCTGCACACTGGCAAGTACGTGTCGGACATACGGTTCAAGCCCGCGCTGCCGCCGACAAATCTGCAGAGGGGAAACACGTTCGACCGCCCTATGAGCATGGAGTTTTTCGGTGCCGACTTTGGGTGCATTGATGCGGCCGAGCCCTTCCTCGAGGAGCTGGACCTGCTTGACAACATGGATATGCCGTTCCTGGCGCTCGCGGGCGTCATATACCTACAGTCGCCCGAGTCGTTGTCCACGAAGCGCAACATATGCAAGGGCCCGCTGCAGGGCATCAGCGAGGTGTTCAGCCAGTTTGTCGAGTCGCTCAACCGGTCCTCGCAGCCAGAGGCCGAGCAACTGCGTCGAACCCATGGTAGCGCGCCACTCCTGCAACGTGTGTTTCTGGTGAACGACTTCAAGGTGTGCTATCACTTTGCCCCGAACGTAAGCTCGCTGGTAAGCGGCGAGCCGCTCGACCCGCAAGACAATGCCTACTTTTACGAGCTCTTGCGCGAACGAGGAATTACAGTGATCTGGTTCGACTCACATCCAGGATCGCTGGATGCCGACCTTGCATGGCAGTTTATCGACCGATTGCAGAGTGACTCGGACGAACCAAGTCTAGAGGAGTCGTCCAGGCCCGACCAAGGAGCGCCAGGCGCCAAAATGGAGCCACCTACGCGCTCAGCCAACACGGCATCGGACCGCGATGGGTTGGCGCCCCTGGACACGTCCGAAGAACTGT
>JANBOI010000299.1:0-10881 GCA_027595825.1 Coemansia biformis
ACTACGCGGCCATACATGCGGCCATGCACCTGCGCCAGGAAGCTGCGAGTCGGCCAAGCCCGCTCGGCGGTATGGCGGGACTGGTGGAGGCCGTCGCCGACCGACCTCTGCTCCTGGCGCCGCTCCTCTTCATGTGGAGCGGTTCTGGCAGCCCTGCAGATTCGGCAGCCGCTCTGCCAAAGTTGGCGCTGGCCGCCCTGCTCCGGCTGCTCCCGCTCTTCCCCGTTCTCCGGATGAGTCTGCTGCCGCTCTTCATGTACGCTCTCCGGCAGCCGGGCGCGCCTGCGGGGCTGTGCCAGCCGTTGCTACTACACGCGATCCCGTGCCTCGCGTCGACATCAGACGCGTATGCGACGTCGCGCGTGGTCGCCGTTGTCTCGGGCATATGGAGAAGATGCTGCGAGGGCGCCGCGCCATATCCGGCCAAGCGGCGGGCCGAAGCGCTGCGGCTGTGCTGCCTGGCCCTCCGCGGCTGGGCAAACGTTGTGGCCTGCAACCCCCGCGTGTGGCGCGATCTCAAGCCTGCCATCTCCCAGTTTGTTGAGGCCAAGAAAGCGCACAAGCACCAGCCGGGCGCCCAGCAGGCAGGGGGCGCGCCTCTGGTGGCCGAGCCCGAGTACGAGTGGACGGTGCTTGCGACCATCCGCGATTTGGTCCAGCGCGATCCCGACCGGTACGCTGACCAGCTGCTGCCGTTCGTCTACTCGTTGCTGTCATATGCCCAGGAGCAGCTCAGCGCCAGCAGCGTCGCACTGCTCGTGGATACGGCGCGCATATCTGTCGAGTCTCGCGCGGCGGACGTGCGCAGCGTCTGGGAGACCATTGTCGCCCGGCCCGCAGACCACTGGATTGCGCTGGCGGCCGCTGGCGACCACCGCGCCGGCCCAGCCCTGGAGTCGCTGGCCCGCTTTATTACGCTGGTCGGCACGCACGGCGAGGGCACCGACTTGTACGCGGCCTTCAGGAGAGATGTCATGCTGCGGTATGTGGCGCCGGTGTGCGGCTTTGCTGTGCCAAGCACCGACGCGCCGGGTGCGCCGGACTCTGCCAGTGGCAGCCGGCCACCGCCAGATCTCCCACCGCAGACCCGCGATCTCTTTCTGTCCGCGCTGGCCGCATTCCCGGCCGACGAGGTCCTGCCTCTCCTTTCCACGGGCACTCCGGGTCAAGTCCTGCACGAGCTTCTGGCGCAGGTGTCTCGCGGGCAATCGGCTGTTGCCGTCGCGCAGCGCGCCACGCACGCGGGGAGTCTGGCCGATCTGCTTGCGTCGCTGATGGACAACGAGGTCCGGTTTATGCGCCGCAGCCTGTTCAAGGGCAGCACCACCTTTGCCTGGACCGGCGAGGACGACGGCGAGGGCGACGACGGCGACGATGCACTGGGCCCGCCCGGCCAGCGGCGCTCGTGGGCGAGGTCCAACCTTGACCGCAGCCAGTGGGTCTACGATGCGCTCTCTCCGGCGCTTGTGCGGGCCGGGGAGACGTACTGGAGGAGCGGGGAGCGGAGCGCGGGGCCGGCGTCGATGCTCGCGCTGGCGACGATGGCCGGCTCGGTCGTTGTTACAGCGGCCGGCCAGGCGGCTGCAGAGCCGGAGGCGGACAGCAGTGCAGCGCAGCCTGCTCCAGGCGACAACGGCGCCGAGTCTGGCGCCCGGGCGCAGCAGGTCGCAGCGCGCCTAGGATCGCTCCTTGTCGATGCAAGTCTGGCTGACCACTGGTGCATCCGCAATGCTGCGGTGGACGGTTGGCAGATGTGGTTCGCTAGATCGCTCCAGGATGTGCGGCAGGCCGGCGATTCGGACGCCGTCGGGACGGTCGCAGCAGCCGTCGACGCACTCGTAGCTGTTCTACGCGACATGCTGCAGTCGAGCCACATACCCGCGCGCCTGGAAAACGCGCTCTACGCCCTGTCTGGCCTGGTCCGGGCGGTGGAGCACACCGACCAGGCGCTCGCATCGGAAACGGCGGCTCGCGTTGGCGAAATACTTTTGGAGCTGCACCTCCTGCCCTACACGCAGTCCCCGGGCGAGTTCTGGCTGGCCGAGGCCAGATCGCGCAATGAGGGCGTGCTTGCTGCTACAGTCGAGTGCGCCGGCCAAGTGGCGCTGACCAACAGCCATGATACGGCCGCGCTGAGCCAGGTGGTTCAGTTCCTGATGGCTGGGCTCTCGGCTCCCAACGGCGGGCAGGAGCGCCTGCCACCGCTGGTTGTGCAGGCGGTCGGCCGGGCGCTGACGCGGCTGTACGTGCTTCTGGCTGGCAGCCGGGCGGCGGCACCCGAGACGTACGGCGGCGACCAGCTGGCGATCGAGGCAGGCGACATCCGGCGGTGCGTTGAGCGCCTGGACGTCCTACAAGCGGGCGGCGAGGCTGCCGACATTGGCAGCGTGGGTCTGGCGCTCGCGCTGGGCGTCATGCACCGGCACTGGATCGTGCGCATCATCAACCCGGCCATGGCTGAGCGCAACAGCACGCCCCAGGCGGCGCAGGCTCGGCGCTCGGTGGCGCGCACGCTCGCGTTGGCGTTTGAGAACCTGAAGCTGGCAGAGAACGGCCAGTGGAGCGCGCGGTCGATACCCAGCCTGTACTATCTGTGTTTTGTCTGGCCGCCGCGCCCGATCCTCCAGCGGCATGTCGAGCTCCATGGCGACCTTTTCACAGTGACCCCCGAGCGCGTGTGGCAGGCGGCAACGCGGCTGGTGCACCGTCTGTGGTCCTCGGCCGAAAACGCGGCTGACGCAACTGGCGTGCGCAGCCTCGACACTATCAACTATGCCGAGATCGCTGTCGCGGCGCTGGCCTACCACCTGCTGATGACCGCGCACCAGAGCACCGCGCACTCGGCCTACAAGCAGCTTGTGCAGCGGTACTCGGAGTGGGCCCGCGGTGAGACTGGGGACGTGGAGCTTGCGGCCGACGAGCGGTCGAGCCTCCGCGCCAACCGGACCGTGGCGCTGGCGATTCTTCTCGGTCTCCCGCTGCACGGCGTGCCCGAGACCACCGTCAGCAACAGCTACCTGCCGCTGCTTCAGCGCAAGTGCCTGCCTGTGCTTCTTGGGATCGGGTCCGTCAAGTTCGGGAGCACTGCATGGTTGCGGGCGCCTGAGGCGGACCTGCAGCAGTCGCTTGGCGCGCTGATGGCCTGCTCAGGACTTGCGGAGCACCTCGAACGCGAGGACACGGAGGACGATGCTCCGGGAGGCGCTGGCGGCGCCAGTGGTGCTGCTCGTGACGATCCCGAGCTTTGGCATACTCACGGAGGCGCCGCTGTCGAAGGCGACGTCGGCGATGTGCGCGTTGCACGCATTGCCAGCTTTGCGCTGGGTGCACTCCGGTCGCAGGCGGCACAAGCAGTGCGGTTTCTGCTGCTGGACGCGCAAAACGGCCCAAAGGCGGCGCCTCCTACGAGCGAACAGGTACAGGTCTCGGACGTCGCGCAGGCCCCTTCGGGCGCGCTGCTTGCGGCCGGACCGGGCATGAATGCTGCGCCCGTTGAAGTGGAGGCCGCTGCAGCGGGCGACGAGCCCAAGAGCCTTGGCCACCTGCCGGCGCCGACGAGCTGGTGCCGCGCGCTCTGGGAAGCAATTGGAGAGCTGTCTGAATCGCTGGCGGACGACGCCGGAGCGGCTGTGCCATCAGTGGAGGCCAGACTCATGTATCTGCTGCTGGCCATGCTCCGGGCGGCACGGCCGTTCCCGGTTGTCGACTCGCGCAAGGTGCTGGGGCGTCTAACGGCTGTGTACTTGGGAGGGGCGCGGGCCGCCGACTTGGTCACGGCGCGGATGCCGCTTCTGCTGCTTGTTGTCAAGGTGGCGAGCAAGCTGAGCCCGACGATGCATTCGATGGCGCAGTTCCTGGATGATACAGTCCTGCAGATTGCGCGCACAGTGGCCGGCCTCGCACGCAATGCACCCGCCTCTGGCCAGTATACCGACAACGTGGTCACGGACACGCTGCCGTCGATTGCGCTGGCCTGTGTGGGCGAAATCGGGCTTGGCCGCATTCTCTCGTTGTCGGGTCTAACCAGCAGCAATCTGATGGGGCCACCTGAAACGGGCAGCCCTGACGCGACCGACAACATCTGCGACAGCTGGACGGCACATATGTTGCCTGGTCGCTTGCTCACGAGCGCGGATGTGGTGCGGATTACTGGCTCCGAGACGCTCCATGCCCAGCGCCAGCTTGCGGCGGCCATTGCGCAGAGGGCGCCCCTGCCTCCACGAGATGCCGCCGTGGCACCCAGCAAGGCGTTGCTGGCGAGCGACGCGGCGCGCATGTTCCACATGATGAGCAAGGTTGCGATATCTTCCCCCAAGTCGGCAAACACATGCACCAGCCTCATGGGTATTCTATTTGCCGAGCGCAAGACTGCTGTGCCAGCAAGCGAGCATCCGGCTGCCCTGGCGCTGCAGGCCCAGACGCTGGCAACACTGGTGGGCGGCATTGCGGACGCGGATGCCAGGTCCTCGCGCGAGCTCACACGCGACGCGGCCCGGACCAAGATCACCGCAGAGGTTGCCGGGCTGCTGTCCTTGAACGACCACGACGAGGGCTTGCTAGGTGCCGAACAGAGGGTGCAGCTGTGGGGCGTGGTGAGCGTGGCTTGCGGCGGAGCAAACACACCCAAGGGCGCCGAGTTGCTGGCATTGGACGTGTCGGACAGCTCGGATGGCGAGTTTGGCAGCCTCGTTAGCAAGCAGGCGCTTGTTCTGCAGCAGTGGATCAGCTGCTGCACACCTGCGGCTCAGGAAGGCGGGCCGCTGGGGCGGCGTGCTCCGTGGATGGCCGACATGCTGGCGCCGCATGGCGCGGCGGGCGGCTGGCTCAAGCGCACGTTCAAGGAGTGGGCGCGGCGCACGGCGTTGCGCCAGCAGCCGGCGACCGCTACCACGCTCGACAAGCACATTCTTGCAAGCCTGCAGTGCGTAGCGTGCGCGCTCTTTGCCAGGCGCACGGACGACCGCAGGACCGGCGACGCCGAGGCGCGCGAGTGGATCATTCGGGGCCTGGATCTGGTTATCCTGGCGGCCAGCATGCTCAGCACTGGCAAGGGTGGCGCCGGCGAGACGAGCAGCATTGCACCGCCGGGGCAGGTGGACCTTGTTCTGTTTGCTGGCACGGTGTGCTGGCTACTGCCGCTGCTGATGGGCCATGTGGTTGCGCTGGGCGACGATGCTAGCTGCCAGTCGGAGCTGCTGGATGCGGCGGCGCGCGAGATGCTCGAGTACGTGGAGCTGGGACCGAGGGCGCGTGCCGCCGACGCGACGGGATCTGCCGGCAGCCAGCCGCGGCAGTTTGCAGCGCAGCTGTGCGCGCGCGCGGTCGGGCTCCACGATCTGGTTGGACCGTCGGCAAGGCGCTGCCTGCGGCTTGTGTTGGCCAGTCTGGCGGTGTTGGGCAAGGTCCCCACGGACGACATGGGCCGCGCGTTGTGAACGGAGGCAGTCGACATCCGTGGCTGGCTAATCGGCGGGCATGTGCGTGCGAGACGCATGCTCCAGTCGACATCAGGAGGATCATGCCTGATCGCAAATGTCCACCGTCCTGCCACAGTGCGCCGAACGCGGACATTTCTGCACCTGTGCAGCTGGCATCCTGTACAACTGTCATGCATTCAAGAGATGTGACCCCTGCATTTTGACCCCTCCACCACCACCCGTGACCTGCAGCTCAGCCAGCTCCGTCACCGAGTTGCAGATCGCAGGCATATGCCGCTAGACACGGCATGCCATGCGCGGGGTGAGCGAGTGTGTGTGTGTGAAGCATGTGTGGGGTACTGAGAGAAGCATGCGAAGATCGGAAGAGTGGTGCGTGGTGGGGGGCGTGTAGGAGAGTTGGCCCTATTTGTTTGGCGCGTAGAGGGCCATCTGGACGGCCTTTCTGGTCAGACCGCACTTCTCGTAGAAGGGGACGTTGTCTTCGGCGCAGTCGAGGATGGACTTGTAGCAACCGAGGGTCTCCGCGATGTGGAGAAGGCGGGTGACAATGGTCTTGCCGAAGCGCTTGCCCTCCTGGCCCTCGGCAACAACAATGTCTTCGATGTGGCCAACGCGGCCGCACATGCGCAGGAACTTTTGCTCGACGACCAGCGTGCCCGTGGCCACGATCCTCTGCGACGCCAGGTCCTCGATGACAACGACAAAGTAGCCGCCAGCGCGCTGCATCTCCTCGAAGCTCTCGGCGAACAATTGCTCGGTGACGTCGCCGACAACAGTCAGGTTGGCCAGGCAGTCGATGTAGCCCTTCCGGAAGTCGGTCAGCTCCAGCGGGCGAAGCTCATAGCCGTCGGGCACGGCCGACTGCGCGGCGGCGCCAAGCACGGCGCAGCTGAAGAGCGAGTTGCTGTGGACCATGGCGGGGCGAGCACCGGGCGCGGGCGGCTGGGTGCGAGGTGCCGAATGAGAAGGCAATTGCGGCATGCGGGGGGGAGGAGGACGGAGACGCGGGATGGGAGGGGACACTGCGACTGTGCGAGGCGGACGGACGGGCGCCATTTATGCGCCACGCACGCAGCCGGGCGACGGCGGTCCTGCACCTCCACACGTGTGCCGTGACCGTGGGGGGACGGCGAGCCGGTCGCACGACCGGGGAGAGCCGGCCTGCAGGGCGCGGCGAGCCGGCGGGGTCAATGCCAAAAATAGTCTGGCGGGGTGTGACGTCGCGGAGCGCTGCCCATGTTGTGTCTGCCGCAGCCAGCTGCGCCCAGCGCTCGGGCTGCACCGGGCCCAGCAGCGCTGCTGGGCCTAGCAGTGCTTCCGGGCCAGGACTGCGCGGCGTCGGCCAGACGGGTGGCCGGCAGGGGACGAGGACGCAGGGCCAGACGGCCCGCCACTGTTGCGTTGGCGGCGTCAGCGGCGGCGGCGGGTGAGGGGAGGCGGCGGCGGCGGCAGGCAGCCGTGGCAGCACGTATGGTGAAGGCAAAGGCCCATTCAGCATCGGCCAGCTGCCTCTTTCCCCTCTGCTCCTGGCTGCTCTCACTCTCCCGCTCCATCTCGGCTGCGCGGCCCTGCTCCCTGCCCCTCTGGTGCTGCAACCCGTACTGCCTGCCCGATATCCGGTGCCGCCTGCTCGATATCCGTTGCCACCTGCTCGATATCCGTTGCCACCTGCCCGACATACGGTGCCACACTGTCGCATCTCTTGCCGCCTCTGTCGCTGCCCTGCCCTGCGCGCGCCCTCGCCCGCTGCAGCGCCCCCTCCCCCCGCCTCGCCGCCCGGCTGCTGCTCCGTCGCCTCGGGCTCTGTCCGGACGGCGCTGCCCAGCCTGGCGTCCCTCGCAAGCCCCAACCACCGCCCGCACCCCGCCGTCAGCTAGGCGCCGTGCTGCGACACAACCTCGTCGTCGGCCATGGGCTACATGCACCAGGTCTTTCTCGGCGGCAAAGGCGTCTATGCGTGCCGCGACTGCCACACGCACATCGCCCTGAGAAGCAGAGTCGAGTCCAAGGTACATACCCCCGCTCCCCCCGCCCGCCTGGCGAGGCGCGCCGCCCAGCCGCCAGGGATGCCCCGCTCCCCTCCCGCCCAGCGCGGGTGCTGCTGGCCTCGTGGCCACGGATGATCAGTTTGTGACCCCCCACTGTTGCCTGCCACCGCCTGCTGACCGCCGCTGGCCCTGCCCGCCTGTTTTCTCACCTGCCCGCCGGCTGCTGTGAGCCGCGCTACAGCTCTCCCCCGCTATCCACGCATCGCCCCCCCCCCCCCGCACTACTGCCGCCCTGTAGCGCTGCCCTGTAGCGCCGCCCCATTCCCCACTGCTCCCCTCCCCTGCCGACAAGGACTTGCTGCGATTGAGCGCGCCGCCTCCATTGTGCCGCCTGTGGCTGCCAGCTGTAGCAATACACAGGTCAGTACGGGCGGGCCCTCCTCTTTGTTGACGTCGTGAACGTCCGCGCGGGCGACGAGGACAAGCGCTCGATGACCACGGGCGTCCACATTGTGCGCGACATTTACTGCATGCGGTGCAACAAGTACGTGGGATGGACGTACATCAAGGCGTTCGAGCCGGACCAGAGGTTCAAAGAAGGAAAGTTCATCCTGGAGCGCGAACGCATCTACGATGTCACACGGGAGTGGGGCGTCTACTGAGGACGCACATGCGCCCGGCTGCCGGCTGGCCGGCACCGCGCGCAGAGGGACCGCGACGATACACGCCCCCCCAATGCTACCGACCATCATCACACTTGCACACGCCTTGTAACTTGCACCTGACAACCACCACTACAGCCACCACCCGTTGACACGGCCCTTTCCCCGTCCTCTACACCGCTCACGGTTCCATTCTTCTCTCTTTCTCTCTTCCTTGGGTGCTACACTGCGCTTCCGCGTGTGGCGGCCCGCCGCTGTATTACTTCGACATCGTGACGTCGATCTCTTGCTTGGTGGTCGCTCGGCGAGCCGGCCCTGCCTCGCCCCGCCGGATCCACCCACGGCTCGGCTCTGGCCGGGCGGAGCCGAGCCAACCAGAGCTGGTGACAAAAAATTTTCCTGCACAAGAATTGCAACCCAGGCGGCTGGCCTTGTCAGGGCCGCGCCTTCTTCAGCTCCGCACCATCGCGCTCGCCGTCATTTTCTAGTCCTGTGGTTTGTTTTGCATTGGCAGAAGAGGTAATTAAGAGTGGCTTGGCTGGCCATGGGGGCGATCGAGCGGGGAGGGGCCTGATGAACAACAGTTTATCCCTAGCGTATGCGGTCCGCCGTGCTCATCCGAGCACGAGCGGAAGCGACTGCCGAGAACACATTTCTGACCCTTCCTCAACCCGCTCGGGAGGCAATTCGTGCAGCACTTGCTGTCTGCCTGGCTGCACAGTGCTAATCCGTGACACCTGCCTTTTTGCCCTGTGAATTCTAGGTACCGCCCAGGGCCGATTGGCCGGTATGCTCGGAGCCATGTATTGCATGCGCGGCAGGCCGCGTCTGCATCTTGTGCACCCGTGCCGCCCTTAGCATTTGCAATCTTGTTTTGTTGTAATTAAACGGAGGAGCCGGCTCCTGTGCGGAGCTGGATCCATCGCGTGCCCAATCCATAAGTTGGACTTGTTGCAGAACCGATGCAGGCGGCTGCCCGCGCCCGGTCGCGGCAGCACCCGGTGGGCTGCCCGTAAGCGCTACATGTCCCTTTGTCTTTCCCGATGGCCGACACGCTCGATCCGAAGCCCGCCACCATGGAGGCCATCGCCGCAGCTGTGCCGCAGCCCCCGCGCACGGCCAGCGACGAGCTCCGCGAGCTGCAGCACATAGTCGGCCAGTTCCAGGGCCAGCTCGACACGCCCTCGGGCGTGGTCGGCCTGCACCCGCTTGGGGAGGTCAACGTTGAAAAGGCCCGCGTCGCGTTCGCACAGGCGTGCAAGCGACTGCGCGAGGGATTCACTGCCTACCGCGACACAACGCTGGCCTCGTGGAGCAGTGTGGCGGCAAGCAGCGCCGCGCAGCCGCCATCCGCTGGCGGCGATCCGGCTGTCGCAGCGACAAACCGTGTTGCGGCGGCAATGCGAGAGCTGGACGGGATGCGTAGGGTCACTGACGCGCTACATGAGGACATGACCGGGTGCCAGACGTTGCTGTTTGATGCTGCGGGCGATGCCGTCTCGCGGGCTCTTGTGGCTGGCGTCGCCGGGCCATCGCAGCTGCTGATCGAGCGCCTCGGTGCGAGCGCTAGGCGCCTGGGCCTGGCCCACTACACAGATGCGCAGCACGACGCGGACGGAAACGAGATGACCACGGTGACATTGGCCGGCAGCGTTTCGGTTGTCGACGTTGATATTGGCACGCGCGCGGACCAGCTAAATGTGAAAGTGTCATATGTGCTGGACATGGAGCACGACAGCCACGTCGACGCGTTGATGCTCCGCCGGCTGCGCGCGGGCGACATCCACGGGTTTGAGAAGCTGCTCGAGGAAATGGCCACGCTGGACAAGCTGACGGTTGCGCACCCGGATGCAAGCTTTATCCGCAGCACCTTTGCTGTTGTGGCCACGCTGGCCGCGATCCAGAAGCAGGAGCTGGCCGCGCTGGACGGCGATCTCACGCAGCTGCTCCGGTACGGTTCTGGCATCGCCTTGCCATATATGCGGCACGCAGGCCCATCATCCGTGTACTTCCTTCCGGCTGCGGTGAGGCAGGGGCTGACCCGACAGCAGTGGGAGGCGCTTGGCGACAATACCCTCGAGGCCGCCGCGGATCTGCCCGGGTGTCGGTGGCTGTCGTTCTCGTGGGAGCCCAGCAGCACGGAGCACTTTTTCCTGGCCGAGTCGTTTCCGCGGCATTGCGTCGACGCCGAGTACGCAGTCGATGATGCAAGCGGCGTTCGGGTTGTCAGCAGCCCGCACCCGACCATCCACGGCCTTGAGATGCAGTTCCTGGAGCCCAAGCATCCCCGAGCCGGCGGTGGCGGGATGGATGCGATGCAGCTGGCAGACAGCGATGACCAGCTGTGGCTCCGTTACGCGGTGGTGGCGCGGCTGGAGCCCGAGCTGCCTGCGTGTGCGCTGACGGTGCGTGCCATCATGGCCGCCGCCTCGGCTTCAGCGCCGGCTGCAGGCGCAGATACGCCTGGCCAGGCCGGCGACTCGCCAACAGCCAGCATGCAGGACTCGCCGCGGCTGCTCGACGAAGCGCCCACGCTGGAGCAGCTAGTGCACTCTGGCTGCGCGGCAGAGCCCCGCACCGGCGCGCCGTTCAGGGCGACGCACAGCATCGGTGGACGGACGACGGTGGCAGTGGAGCTGGAGTCGCCGCAGATCCGCGCGTGGTCGATCAGCCGAGTGCCGCTGGCAAACATGCGCAACGTCTTGGCAGTGGTGCCGCTCCTGCGGCGACAGGCGGTGTTCAACGGGCTTCTTGCCAGCTGCTTCAGTGTCACTGTTGCGGACCCGAGTGCCA
>JANBOI010000300.1:0-10857 GCA_027595825.1 Coemansia biformis
GCTGCGCGACGCCGGAAGATGCGAGCAATGCGGCCAGCGCTGCGCGACGCCGGAAGATGCGAGCAATGCGGCCGGCGCTGCCAAGAGTACAAGTGTGGAGATGGCGTGGAATTCAAGTAGGGGAGGAGGAAAGGCGGGGGAGCGCGGAGGAAAGGCGGGGGGCCAGCGCCCCTTTCCAGTTGCACACGTCCCATGTCGGAGTTGTGCGCAGGCTGGTGCGCATTAGGGCACCCCGCCACAATAACAGTATTTACAGCTGCTGAAGCCGCAAAAGCCTCACTCGCCGTCGGCCGCGCTGCCGGCGTCTGCCCGCGCCGACCTGTACGACCGCACCAGCCGCTTCCACGCGGAGCGTAGGTACGACGGCGCGTACTTGAACCACTCGGGCTCGGGGGCGGCGGCGGCGGCGGCGGCGTCGGCAACCACGTGGAGCTGCTCAGGCAGGTGCCGCAGCAGCGGCGAGATGCACGGGTCAACGCGGTCCTTGGTTGGCGACGACATGCGCACGGCGCGGATGGTCTCCTTGACGAACTGCTCAAAAGGCATGTGCAGCCGGCGCATCAGCTCCGTTATCAGGTGGGCGGCCGGGAACGGACACGATGCCTCGATGTCACGCAGGGCCGCTGCGGCGTCCGTGGGCGCATCTGTGTCCATGGCGGCTGCAGACGGCGCGGAGCTGACGCATGCGCTCGCCGGCAGCACCAGGCCCGGGTCCTGCATGGACAGAAACAGATGCAGCAGCAGCAGCGCGGTGTTGAACCAGTGCTTTAGGCGCAGCAGCGTGCGGATGACGGTGAGCAGGTGGTCGAGCGCAATCCGCACCACCTGCGGGTCGGGCGAGCTCACCAGGCCCATGCTGACCGAGACAACCTGCACCAGCGGCAGGCTCAGCCCGGCGCCAAAGTGGCCCGGGTGCACGCAGTGGTGCTCGCCCAGCTTGAGCAGGTTGACCACGTTCTGCGACGACTGCAGGCACATGCAGCGGCAAAAGTGGAACAGCCACTCGTCGTACGACGCCGCCTTGTCGGGAGTCAGAATCGGCATTGACGCCTGGTAGAACTGCAGCGCGCTCGAGTCGGTGGTGTAGAACGCCTGGGTCGAGAATATGTTGCGCAGCAGCGACGGGTCCTCGCCGAGCGACAGCACCAGCCCCATCCGCATCAGCAGCAGCCGGGCAAAGTTCCAGAATATGTGCATCGAGATGACCTCGCCCAGGTCGGCGCGCGCCGCGGTCGCCGTGAACTGCGCAATAGTCGACTCGTTGAGCCGCACGTTCTCGGGCAGGCTCAGGTACCAGTCAGTCAGCCGCATCTCGTAGTCGATGAACGTCTTGAACGGCGGCGGCTGGCTTGCGTGCTGGAACAGAAACACCACGTTGTTGATGCCTCCGATCAGCAGGAAGAGCTCGCCGCAGGCCGCCGTGCCTCCAAGCTGCGGGTCCCGCAGCGCCTCGGGCCCCAGGGACACGCGATAGCCGGGCGCCGTGTCCAGGTGCAGCAGCCGGATGTTTCGGTAGGTAAAGTCGTAGGTCGGCATGGGCGGAAGCAATATCTCGATGCCGCCAATCTGCTTGTCCATCAGCACCGACGCCCAGATGTCGTTGATCAGCGAGTGCCAGTACGCGCGCCGCACACGCTGGTACTCAAAGTCAAACTCGTCCTGCTGCACGTCGGACCACGGAAAGTCGGTGTCCCGGAAGATGATGCCCTCGGCCAAGCGCCGCGCCATTGTCGTGTGGTTCCACATGGTCCCCCACCGGCCCACCAGCGCCTCGTAGTTGGCCAGCACCAGCAGCCCCTGCACGCTCCGCAGATGCGCCTCGTCCATCGCGTCCTCGACAAACTGCTTGGCGACGCGGTAAAACACCTCGTGCACGGTGCCGTACGTGCCGCCGCCCTCGTCGTCCTCGTCAGACGCGAGGTTCCATGTGGCAACGGCTAGCATGGCATAGATTATCAGCGGCGTCAGCATGTTGCGGTAGTAGCGGTACCAGAAGAACTCCTCCAGCACGATGCCCGAGCTCGGGTACTGGTACCGAAAGTACGCCTTGAGCATGTTGTCGAGCGAGTCTGGCACGAGCTGCGGTAGCGTGGCCTCGATCTGGCGCGGATCTGCGCCCGCGTTGGCGGCCAGCGGGCTGTGGCTGTCCGCCGGCGACCCGATGCTGGACACGCTCGCCGCTGTCGAGCCGCTGCGCTCGATCCTGTCTGGCGCAGCCGACGCGGGATCGCCGGCCGTCTGGACGCCCAGCCCGCGGATGACATCGATGATCCCGCGGGCAATAGCGTCTGGGTTGTGCCCGGCGGCCGACGTTTGCCGCGCGCAAGGCGAGCCGGGCAGGGTTGTAGGCGACAGGCGCGAGTGCTGGACGTACGGCGACTCGGCTGGTAGGCTGGTGGCCGTGCCGCCGTCGCTCGAGCCCCGCGCCAGCGGCGGCATGGCGTGCGATGGCGGCGTCTGGGTGCTGATGAGGCCGCGGAAACCGACACCTGTAGTGGGGGTCGGCGCTGACAGCGGCTGCTGCTGCTGCTGCTGCTGTTGGCTCTGCGAAAGATAGTCCAGCGGGATCCGGGAGTGCTGGTGCGGCCGTGTCGGCGGCGCAAATGGCAGCAACGGCGGGAACAGGGGCGATGAGAGCGGGGCCGTGGCAGGCAGCTGCATGTGCGTTGCGGTGCCAAAAAGGGCAGCCTGCGTGTCGGGTGATAGCGGCCGCATCAGCTGCGCGAACGACGAGCCACCGAGGAGCGATGCGTCCGCGAGGTCGGACAGGAACGCCAAGGGGTCGGCGGCTTCGCCGTGCACAGGCTCCGCGCCATGGGCGTCGGCGTCTGTGGCGGCAGGGGTGCCAGGCCGGCGCGGCCTGTGTAGATTCTGGCGTGGGCGCAGGCTCCGGGCCGACGGCGAGTAGGTACATGGGCAGCGATACTTTATGCAGTTCACGCACGACGGCTTCTCGCTGCCACACTTCACCTACACGACAGAGATCCGCACCGTGCTGGGTGCATAGGCTGCGCACCGCCAAAGTGGAGTCGGGTTAGCATAGCGAACGCAGCTCACGAGGGTAACACACACACACGCACACACCCTCGCACACACAACAAGGCATGGCGCATGGATCTCCGCTGCCCGGTGCGCGTCTGCGGCGCGAGCCAGGGCCCGCGGGGAGAACCTGAGACGAGTCGCGCGAGGGGGGGACAACCGCTGCCAGCGCAGCGTACGACATGCCTTGCGGGCTCTGCACATAACGCAGGTCTTGAGCAGCGGCGGCGTGGCCTGGGCGGTCATCGCTGGGCGGGTCGGTCAGCGGAGAGCAGAGGCGGGGCGGGGGAGGGCGCTGACAGCAGCAGGTGCGTGCGTGCAGAGTTCGCGGATGGAAGAGAGAAGCAGCAACGGGTAGCATCAGCGGCCCTAGTGACCTCGCGCGGTCGCTCTGCTGCGCGCGAAGCAGCGGAAATGCAGGGGCAGGAATTGCGCATAGACGCGGTCACAGGACATATTCAGGACAAAGCACCACATTTGTGTGACCAGAAAGGGGCGTCTGCACTGACAAACCAGGGGGCGCAATGGCGCCGGCGCATACGCTGCAAGACATGCCGGCCAGCCTTGGCCAAGCGGCTCCGAGCTCACCACTTGGAAGTGTCTAGCGTGCCTCCATCTCTGCTCCCTCGACCCCTTCCCAGCCGCGTATGGATAGGCCTCGGCTTACGGTGTGAGGGCCAGTGGCCCAGGGGCGTTAACCTCGCTGGGCTATTATGTGCTCCAAGCAATTGGGGCCGGCACCCCGATTGCTTGTACAAATAACACGCGGTAAAGTGAATGATGTCACTTGGCCTGCTGCAATGCCTATGCAGCGCCAGCCCAGATCAGCTTTCCGCGCGCAGTAGAGGCAGAGGCGGGCCAAACAATAAATGTAGAGGTTGAAGAGCCACTAGTTGCCATGTATGCCCATGATGTCGTGTTGAAAGTTGCCATCTTACGAAAACTGGCAGCCGCTCCTAGCGGGCTGCCACACTTATAAGTGCTAGCGAAGCTGTCTTGGTTAGCTTATCACTCTCGGGGCGCCGTGTCACACATCTCGTGTGAGGCAATGTTACGCATGTTGCAGTTGTGAGGGCCCAGCTATGGAGGGCAAAGTCAACTGCGAGTGCAATGTTTTAGTCAAAACTCCAACGACCTGCTGCCATTGTCTGGAAGACCATGGAATCCTGCAAAGTCGTATACACCTCCGAAAAGCGACTGCTGTTGGGGCAGCTGGCCATGTGAGGCGGTTGGCGCCATCTGTGGGGACGACAGCATGGCCGCCGCACCGCCTTGCTCCGCTGGCTGCGATGCCTGGCTGTTGCTGGCCACCATGTAAAAATAATTGACCAGCGTCTCGGCCATGTTATTGTCGATAACGATGTTGGTGTTGATTGGTGGCAGGTCGCTGGGCATCTGCAGCATGGGCGCGGCGATATTAGTCGGCGGCATGAGCGACACAGCTCCCTTGTTGCTCTCTGGCTGCTGGTCCGCTGCCAGCGCGCCCATCGAGAGCGTCGTCGAGGGCGTGGGCAGCGGCACTCCAGGTTGGATGCCCGCCACCTGGTGCCGCAGCTGTCCCAGCGACACATCCATGCCAGGGATACCGACATGCGCGGCCGACAGCGGCTGGGAGCCCAGCGGCGTGAACGGGTGCGCCTGCGAGCTCGCGCTGGACCGGCTGGCCACGCTCAGTGGGCTATTGTACTTGGAGCCCCCGGCTGCGTTCAAAAGGTCACCCGTGCCGGCCGTGCCGCCCAGCGAGGCCTCCAGAGGCCGGTAGATGTCGACGTGCTGCTGCGGTTGACGTTGCTCGTCGCCGTCGCCTCGTGCTTGCTCGTAGCGAGCAGCCAGCGGCAGGTCGTCACTGTCGGGGTGTTCCAAGTGAATCAGCGCTGGTTTTATGAGCGAGTCCAGCTGCATGTTGACCAGCTGCGACTTTCCTTTGCGCGCGAGGTTCTTGAACTTGACAACGTCTGCCATGGGTATCTGCGCCGGAAGCAGCATGACCATCTGCTCCATGTCGTCCAGGCGGCTGAGCAGCTTGAGGCAGATGCGCCATAGCGGGCCACCCTCGCGCAGGTGGCGGCGGTGGATAGCCAGGTCCTGCTTCGCACGAGCAATCGACTCGGTGTCGCGCGACAGCAGTCGGTATATGTGGATATGCGCGGCGCGGAACACGCACATGTACCAGTTCATATCGCGCGCCTCGACCGGAATCTCGAACGACGACCGCAGCAAGTCGCTGATGCGCGACGCGGCAATCACGCACTTGCGCTGGCCGGGCTCGATGACCAGCGGGTCCTCGGTAAACTCGGGAATGGCATGGTTCAGCTGAATGACGGTTGTGTAGAAGCGCATGTGCAGCACGTAGATCTGGTAGTAGTCGCTGGTCTCTTGGCTCCCGTACAGCAGCGTGTCGACGCTGGACAGCCGCAGCTCTCTGGGAAGCCCCTCGTACCAGCGCTGCAGCACCGCGTTCAGATCCCCAAACTGAACCACCGCGTCCTCGGTGCTGGCATCGGTGCGTGTCACCAGCCACGCAACCTTGGAGAAGATCAGCGACAGCTGCGAGTGGTAGGCGGGCAGCTGGTGGAGCGGACTCACGGCGACGCGCGGCCGCTTGGTTGCCGCGCCAGAATCGTCCTCCGGCCGGGCTCGGCCCTGCAGCCACTCGGTAGTGCTTGCGGGCAGCTTGACGTCGCAGTGCTCGGCCTGGATCGACGGCGCCAGACCCATGCACACCGACGAGTAGTTCTCGATGGAGAATATCGTCCACCACAGCCGCCGCGCCGACTCGCGGTCCACCCAGTCCATGGACATGGACGACGACGGGATAATGTCCTGCATGCAGCCGTTGCTGGTGGGCGCGGCTCCGATCACGCTGTCGAGGCGGTTGTAGCCGAGGATGATGCACATATTCAGCGCCAGCGCCCTGTAGAACGTCGAGAGCACCTCGTTGCCAAGTATAAAGTGCATGGTGCACATTATCAGCAGCCCCTGCGCGTTGCCGAGCGAGGGCTCCTCCATGGCGTCCATGGCCAGCAGCTTGGCCTTGTTCATGTACACGGCCGACGCGTTGTGCGGCGGGTCGGTGCGAACGGCCGGGTGCTTTGAGTAGCGAGCCGCCGAGGCCAGCGCGCTGTACAGAAGCAGCGGCGACAGCGTCCCTACCGCAAACTGCCGTCGGAACGTCTCCTCGTGCAGGATCTCGGACATGTGGTTCGAGTACCGGAAAAGCGTGTCGACCAGCTCGCTAATGACCTCGGGCGACATCGCGTTCGGCTGCAACGTAGACGCAGGCTGCACCTGGCGGCCGCCCTCGCCGGCGCCGCCGCCACTGCCATCGGCGGCGGCGGTGCCCAGCGCTGGGCCCAGCATTCCTGGCAGCGCGTGCGGGGCATCGGTCAGCCACGCGGCACCCTCCCTCCGGCCGTCTGCACCGCCGGCCGCGGCCTCGGAGTGCCCGGCTTCGCCCGGCCGCCCGGCCGCAAGCCCCGTGCGCGACGCAGCGGCAGACTGCAGCGGCCCCGCCGCCCCCATTGAGGCGCTTGCAGCGGCGCCCAGGCCGCCTGGCGAGTGGGCGACGAGGCCGTCGGCGGTACCGGCGACCGAGCCACGCGGAAGGCCCATCCCGGTGCGCTGCATCAGCAGGCGCTCCATCGTCTCCATCCGCGCCAGCAGCCTCGCGGTGTTGTCGTCCCGGCCCCTGTCGCTGGCCACGGCGCCGACGGGGACGCCGTCCAGCGACTCGTCGTCGGCGGCCTCCAGGCACTTCCACATGCGCCGGGACTTTGGCTTGATGCTGAAGTGGCAGGGGGTTTCGACGCGGCTGCAGTGGCCGCAGGCGGGCCGCACGCCGTCGCATTTGACCTTGCGCCGCCGGCAGTTGTCGCAGGCACGCAGGTACCGCGCAGAGGCAGAGGCGGAGTCACCTCTGTCGGACCGCGCGCCGTGGGGGGCGGGCGAGACCGACGACAACAGGGCGGCGTCCTGCGCAGTCTTGCTCTCCAGATCCGCCGAGGACGCCCTGGAGCTGGCTGACGAGTCAGGCGCCGCGTGTGCGACCATGGCGCGCGTGGCAGGGCGAGATGGCGATAGAGGGGGGCACGGCCGGGCCCTCGGGCAAGGCTTGGTTACTGGCAGCCGGAATGGCGTGCGAGTCCTGGCAGCTGCGAATGAGCCGCGGCACAGGGTCAGAGCTGGCGAGGCACACAGGACAATGGAGGCAGACAAAGTGTGGGGGAAATGCGGAGGACAGCGGCGGCGAGGTTGCTCCGCGCCCGATTTGGCGCCAAGCCAAAGCCGCTCGGCCTGCCGTTCGGCCTGCCACTCGGCATGCCGCTCGGTCTGATGACCGCCGTGCCGTGCCGAACCGAACCGAGCCGCGCGAGCCGAGCCAGGCCCAGGGCGCCCCCACCCGCCCCTGCATGTGTGGCGCTCTGCTGGCTGGCAGGGCGCAGGGCCCGCACTTTCCCGCGGTCTTGCCGTCGCCCAGGCTGTCTCCCTACTCCCTCCCGCCCTCCCCTCATCACCCGCCGCCCCCTCGACATTGCATTCACGACCCCCACCTGCTGCGGCACCGCACGCAGCCGCCCTTTTGCATGTCGCCTGCCGACGACGCGTCGGAGCGGACGCTCGGCGCAGACGCCCGGGGCAGCTCCGATACAGCGGGGCTGTACGACGCGCTGGGCGTTGACCGGGGTGCCACGCCGGCCGAGATCAAGCGCGCATACCGGCGGCTTGCGCTGCGGCACCACCCCGACCGGAACCACGGGGCACCAGCCAGCAGCACGGGCGAGTTTGTGCGCATCCAATACGCCTACGATGTGCTCCTGGACGAGCGCCGGCGCCGGATCTACGACCGCTACGGCGAGATCGGCGTCCAGATGGCGGGCCGTGTGGGCGGCGAGCTGCTGGACCCGCATGTCAGCGGCCTTCTCAGCGCATTTGCCTTTGCGACGGCTGCCGCCGCGCTGCTGCTGATTGCGTTCTTTGCGCTGCTCGCCCGCCGGGTCGACCACTCCAACGCGTGGCCCTTTGCGGTCATCTTTGCGCCCCTGTGGACCGTGGACTTTGCAGCTCTGGCTACCGTTGCTCTGGCCGCCGTGCGGGTCTTTGCTGCGGACGGCGGGCCTACCACTCGGGACACGGACGATGCGGCCTCCGGAGACGCGGGTCGCCCGGGCGACGGCCCAGACAGCAGCCCGGACGACAGCGAGGGTGAGATTGGCCTGGGCGCCGACTGCAGCACAGCACATCCTTGCGGCACGCCATCGCCGGGACCGGGGCCGGAGTGTCCCGCCAGTGGCACACAGAGCCGGCCTCCGCCTCCGACGGACGCCACGCCGCTGCTTGGTGCGCAGAGGCATGCACGGCGGAGCCGACAGCGCCTGCGTAGGATGCGCAGGTGCGCCGAGGCGCGCATTGCCAAGCTGGCAGCGCTTGCGCCAGTGGTGTACATGCTTCTGCTGATTGCGTTCCAAGTGGCGCTCGTGCTGCGGCTGGACGGGCACGTCGGCTGGACCGCCCTGCAGGTGGCAGTCCCCTGGCTCTGCATCGAGAGCATCCACTTTGTCCTGCTGACGCTCCAGCTCCTGGCCGGGCTCCTGCGGATCCGCGAGCAGGCGCTGGCGGCGAGCGAGGGCTGCTCGCCGCAGCCAGGGCCGTCACTGGCTAAGCGAGTGTGCGTGCTGGCGGTCAACACGTACTGGTGGCTGGCCATCCGCGGCGCACTGGGGCTGCTGGTGGTGGCCAAGCTCAGCGGCGCGCTGGACTCGTGGAGCTGGGCGGCTGTCTTTGTGCCCGCGTACCTGCCAGCGGCGTGGTGGGCGGTCGCGCTGTGCTTTCTGCGGCGGCAGCTGCGCGTGGCGGGCAGTGATGCCGAGACCCTGCAGAACGAGAACGCAATCGTGCTAGCCTGCGTGGCCGCGTTTGGCGTCGTGACAACTTTTGTCTACTCGTTTGTGGCGCTCCTGGTGTGGCGGCTGAGCCAGCCGCTCGCCGTCCGCCTGGTGCTGGTGTTCGTGCCGGTCTTTGTCGCGCTGTCGCTTGTCTGCTGCTGCTGCTCCTGCTGCGGCCTGTGCCTGGCGTACGGGATCGAGGCAACGCTAGAGACTGATATTTCGGACGCGCAACCAAACAGCGTCCCCGCTACTGCAGCAGTGCCTGCCAGCCGGCGGATCGAGTAGCGAGGCGCCGAGACAGCAGCGGCGATCGGCGCCCTCAAAGCTCTCCCCGCACGACATGTGTCATGACGCAAAGCATGAACCGCGACAATATCCAGCAAGGCAGAGCGCTGTCCATGATGGCATGAGTTTCCCCTCTATTCGCCGCACCGTCGTACTAGCGCGGCTTCCCTTAAACAAGAGGGCTAGCCCCGTCATCCCCCCCCCAATTCCAACATGGACCTTCAGACCCGAACGACATGCACACCACCGCTTGCAAGCAAGAAAACCAGGGGATAGGACTACTGCAAGTGCTCAAAGCACTCGGACATGAAGTACAGCTCGTCGTCGCTCTCCTCGCACTGCTGCAGCAGCCCGGCCACGTCCTGCTGCCGCCGGGCTTCAGCAAACCCGCGCCGGTATCCATCAACCAACCCGCGGGTGTACCGCGGCGTGCTCGTCGTCCGTAGGTCGAACCGACGCGTCGCTGGGCCCAGGCCAAGCGCGCGGCGTGCGGCAACCTGGAACAGGTCTGGGTTCTTGCTCACAGGCATGGCGCGGATGCCCTGCTGGCCTAGCGTGCGGACCACCAAGAGCAGAGCGTCCTCGCAGCGTCGGATCTCATCGCCCGCGGGGTCTGGGAGCTGCGCAATGGCGGCCAGGTCCCTGGGCACCTTCTCGGTTGCGATGCGCACGGCCGCCATGCGCGCCGCAGGGCCGCCGCCCTCTGTGTGCGCGCCCGGCGACGGCCCCTGCCCCGCCCAGGGCGGCGTGGCCCAGGCCCCGTAGACGTGTCCGTGGGCCGCGGCCGCCCGCTCCAGAGTGGCGGGGCCGGCCCAGCCGGGAAGCCGCCGGACAAACACCAGGCCCGTCGCCAGCGTCCGCCGGGTCGGGGCCACACGGCGCGGCGCCATCTGCTGCCGGGCAAGCACTGCGATCGGCATGCCCGGCGGTCTGTCTGGCTCCCTCGTTTGTGGCCTTGAAAAGCTGACAAGCGTCCGAGCAGAGCCGAAGCGACAGTGCGCCCGATTCGACTCGACTCGATGACATAGATTTAGCGGCCCCGGGCAGGCGCGGATTCTATGGGCGGATGCCGGGCGTGGGCGTGGTGGGCCACGGAGCCTCGTCGAGAGGACGGTTCGTTGGCGGGACCCGCGCGGGGGCCACGGCCAGCACACGGGCCGGTCGGCTGGTGCTGTGCGACAGCGGCCAGTGCTGCCGACGACCATCACGCCATAGCTAGTGCGAGCACGTGCGCAGCGGATCTGGGCAAATGACGCTTCCCCCGCAGGCACTTGCGCGTTGCGGGGGAGTAGGAAGGCCACACCGCCTCTCTCTTCCTCGCTTGGATCCGCTCAGACTCTGCCACACGCAACCCCATCCACATCCACATCCACGCACCCACACGCCGGCCGCACAGCGATGAAAGCGACAGCGCTGGACAAGTACACGGTGCGCGATGTGCTCGAGTACCGCGGCCACCCGCAGCTCCACCACAGCGTCGACGACGCCAGCACCATTGAAGATGCCCTGGCCCTGATGGACAGCCACGGCATCGTGTCAGTCCCCGTTTTCAGCAGCGCCAGCGAGTCGTTCATCGACATCGTGTCCGTCTACGACATCAGAGACTACATTACGTGCGCAAAGGTAGGTGCCGCCCTTGCCGGCGCTG
>JANBOI010000301.1:0-10833 GCA_027595825.1 Coemansia biformis
GCGGCGGCAGCAGCAACCGCCTCGACGGCGGCAGCAGCAGGCTCCATAGCCGCTTCGGTGGAAACGTTGCCCTCTCCGCCCGGCTGCTCGGCGACGGCGCTGCTAGTGACTATGCTCGGGTCCTCGGTGTTGATGTCGGCGGCAACAGATTCGCCTGCTATGGCTTGCTCGGCCTGCGGGGCACTCTGCTCGGCCTGCGGGACATTCGGTTCAACCTGTGGGGCATTCTGCTCGGCCAGAGTAGGCGGGGCCTCCTCTTCTTCATCGTCCTCGTGGATGACGGTCTGACCGGCTACCTCTGCCCGCAGACACAACAAGCAAAGCGGGGCAGCGTCAAGCAGTTTAATATATGCATCATGCGGCCGCCGACCGCTGCGGACATTGGCCGCCCCCACCAACAAAGCATCGGCAGCACAATAGGCAGCACAATAGGCCGCATTGTCCGTGCAGCGGGCGAGGTGGGCACACGTACACTTTATCCACTTGTAGACCCGGTATGGCGACGCAACTCCGCTCTCCTCGTCTGCGCCCTTTGCAGGCGCCACCCACGCCTTGCGCCTACATGAAGCACCCCACCCGGGCCAAAGCGGCGCATAGGCACGGCGCAGCCATCGTCCTGTGAGCAGCCCAAGGTACATGCAGCAGCGAATAGTCACGCCATGCCTGCATGACACCCCCCCCCACACGGGGGGCATAACGCATTGGCAAGCGCCCTACCACGTACCATGCGTAGACTGGCTGCTGGTGTGCTGAGCGCGCCGGGCGGTGCGAGTCGTCGGCTAGCGCATAACGTATGCGCTTTGGCCGGCTGGGCATCCTGCGCTTGGCCCCCTGTTCCTGTGTCGCTAGCGTCGAGGAGGCGTGCTGGAGCAGACGGGCTTCGCGAGACGGTCCCGGTCGCTGGTCACCGCGCGGCTCGCGGAGCTGCGTCGGCAGGTCCAGCGCGCACGGTGCGCGTATGGGAGGCACGTGCGCTCCATGGCTTGCGGCGCGCTCTCCCCTGTCCCAGTGTGGCGAGCCACAGACACCCCTTCTTTGGGCAGTTCCGCAGAAAGGGTGCGGCCGGTCGATCCGGATCGGCGTGGCTGCACGTCCTGGCACCTCTCTTTGCGCAAGTTGATCGAAGCTCCAGCGCATCGCCTTTCTGCGTGCTGCAGTCGGGCCGCCCTTTGCGCTGGCCGTGTTGCCTGGGCCGCGTGCGAACAATCCGCCGCCCGGGGGTCGCCCGCCACACCAGCGGACGGAGCGCATACGCCGCCCGCAGTAGCGCGGGGAGGCGCAGCGCCAAACGTTTTCCGCCAGCGGAAAGAGGGACCACGACGCATGGGCGGGGCCACTGGTCGCCCGCGTGGCACGTGGTGCGTGCGACGTCCGGCTTGCCCGGGCAGGCTGACTGCAGGGCATTGCCAAGAGCGGCGGCCCCCCGAGGACCTGCCGCTGGGCCGGCTCGCACGAGCGGGGCTGCGGGTGCTGCGCGCGGAGCTGCGGACCGCGCGCCCCGCAGGTCTCCTGACCGAAACCGGCGGCGCGACCTGCGGCCAGGCCTGCTGGCGCGCGCGGGGCGGGTCCAGCAGATCGGGTGATTAGGCAAGAGGGAGGGAGGGCGCGCGCAACGAAAGCTGCCGGCCCGAAAAAACACGGCGCTGATTGGCCGGGGCGGGGGCGGCGGGTGGCCGTTTTATAAAAAGTGCGGACGGGGGGCCGCGAGGGGGCGCGGTGATGGCGTCCTTTTCTCCACTTAATCGAACTTGTCACCGCTCACTCCTCCCCGGTCTATATTTCTGTTCCAGCTTTCCAGCCTGTACTCCCTCACCCGTACTCACTCCCCCGCCCCGTCACCCGCTCTCCCAGGCGCTTGGCTGCTCGCTTGCTCTCAGTCCGCCTTGTTCATACACCGCCTGGCCCCGCGACTCTGGCTCTGCGCCTTCCCCCCGCAGCGCCGCTCGCACCTCCTGTTCCATCTTCCCTGTCCTCCCCGCCAGTCTTCAGACGCGTCTGCATAAGCGCGGGCGTCTGGACTCCGACTAGCCCCCCACCAGTCGATATTAAGGGGCTCTCTGTCAGCCCTCCAGGCTCGGTTCTCTGCGCTAGACTGCTACACCTCGGACTCTGTGTGAATGCGCCCATAGCGCTGCTCCACACACCCCGGTCTTATTTTGCATTCTCTGCACCGCCGAGCACTCACACTGCCACGCCCGGGAGCCATGTCGTCCAGAGTGCGCACTGCGTTCCGCCCGCTCGAGATGTCGTCGTCGTTTGACTCGTGCGACGGCATGCCGATGCGGCGCGCCGCCACGTCCGTGCCATCCTTGTCGCACCACCACAGCGACTCGTATGGGCCAGAGCGGTTCGAGCTGCTGTCGCGGCTGGAGCAGCGGTGGTGCGTGTCGCTGCCGTCGTCCAAGAGCGGCGCGTTCAGCAGCTGCTGCGTTGCGCCAGTGCCGCGCAGAAACTACTCGCCGTCCAATTCGGGCAGCCGGCCGACGTCGGCCAGCTCGCTGGTCGACGATGACCTGGCGTGCCTCGAGCTGCGCGGCATCCTCGGCCACGCCGACAGCGGCGCGGCGTCCCCGTCGCGGTCGTCGTCGGCGTCGTCGTCGACGTGCACTTCGGCGCCGTTCATGGCAATGGACCACGAGCTGGTGCTGCACCCGCTCGAGGAGATTGTCGTGCGCTCGGGGTCCCCCATCCTGCGCTCGGGTAACCCGATGCCGCTGGATGCGGGCTTTGGCGCCGCTGCCGCCATGTAAATCACCGACACATACCGCCTACGAGCAAACACCCCCCCTCTCACACACACACACACTCAAGAACGGTGCAAGGATGAAGGACAGCAACAACAATAGGGAGATGGAAAAAAACGAAAGGAATGGCCGACCACATTGTCCCCTCCACCTACGGCGCGGACGGGCAGTGCATGTACTCTACCATCTAAACAGCAATATCCACCTTTTACTCACGCTTTTCTGTAAATTGCCAACCCTTTGAAACAGTTTCTCTCTCTCTCGCAGAAGGAAATGTACTTGTCTACTCGTGTGCACCACTTGGACACCGTTAGTCGGGAGTGGCCCCGCCATCCTCCGACATGCATATGCATGTCTGGTGGGTGGTGATGTTACCACGGATCACTCCGCCCTCCGATCGCGTGATCCGATCCGGCGCTGCAGAAAAACTTCTTCTGCAGAAGGGGCAGATCGGCACCCGTGCAAAAGCGGTGGCAGGCAGGCAGGCGGGCGGACCGCGGGGCCCAGCGGCAGCTCCCTCTCTCCAAAGGAACTCTCCCCCCTGTGCTGTTTGTATTGTCCGTCTGTCGCCAAGAGCACACCCTCCCTTTCACTTGTCGTTCTGCGATTTTTTACTATTCATCTTTTTTGAATTAGACACCTCGGCGGGCCCCCTCCCCTGTTTCAGCAATGGCGAGCGCAAAGACATACATTGGGCTGAGCCTGGGTAACCAGAACTCTGTGATTGCCATCATCAACAAGGACCACCGGGCAGAGGTGATCGCCAACGAGGACGGCGAGCACAAGACGCCCACGTACATTGCGTTCTCTGGCGAGGAGGAGTACCATGGGTCTCAAGCAAAGCACCAGGTTGTGCGCAACGCGCAAAACACGATTGTTGGGTTCCGCGATATCCTCGGGAAGGCGTACAGCGAGGAGATGAGCAAGCTGCACGCTGGGTTTGCGCGGATCGAGGGTGGAGCCAACGGCGAGGCGGCATTTGTGGTGGAGACGGAGGATGGAAAGGAGCTCAAGCTGACGGCGCACGAGGTGACGGTGCGCTATCTGGCGAGGCTGAGGACTACGGCCGAGGAGTACCTGGGCCGCAAGATCGAGGGCGCCGTGGTGGCCGTGCCGGTTGGGTTTGACGAGGCGCAGCGCAAGTCGGTGGCGGCGGCGTGTGCCGATGCGGGGCTGCCGCTGCTCCAGATGATTTCGGAGCCGGTGGCGGCGGCACTGCAGTACGGGCTCGGACAGGGCGCGACGCACGGCGATGCCAAGGACACGGTGGCGGTGGTCGTGGATGTGGGCGGCACCGGGTCTGATGTCACGGTGGTGGCGGCGAACGGCGGGCTGCTGGTGGAGGCGAGCAACCGGCACACGAGCCAGGTGAGCGGCGATGCGATGGACGCGGTGCTGATGCAGTACTTTGCGGCCGAGTTCAAGAAGCAGCACGGCATCGACGTGCTTGGGCAGGGGGCGTCGCGTGCGGTGCGCAAGCTGCAGCAGGCGGTGGAGGTGACGAAGCGCACGCTGAGCGCAGCGGCCAGCGCGCCGTGCGCGGTGGAGAGCCTGGCCGAGGGCCTGGACTACAACGGCGCCATCACCCGATCGCGGTTTGATATTCTGGCGGGCAAGACGTACGCGCCGCTGCTGGATGCCATCGAGGCGGCGGTGGGCGATGCGGGGTACGGGCTGGCGCAGGTCGACCAGGTGCTGCTGTGCGGCGGCGCGGCCCGCGTGCGCAGGCTGCAGGCCGGCATTGCGGGGCTGTTCCCAGAGTCGACGATGGTGCGCGACGACGCCGGCGAGCTCGACGAGATTGTGGCAACGGGCTGCGCGGCGCAGGCAGCGCTGATTGCGCAGGGCACGGTCTGTGTGCCGGCCACCGCGTCGATTGAGGCCGCCGTGCTGGCGCGGCCCGTCGGGCTGCAGCTGGCTGCCGATAACCTGGAGCCCGTCCTGCTGCAGAACACGCCGCTGCCTGCGTCGCGGACCGTCAAGGTTGCCCTGCCGGCCGGGGAGACGCGCGCGTACATTGCGGTCAGCGAGGGCGAGCCCGTGCCGCCCAAGGAGGCCAACGTCGACGAGGATGAGGACGAGGATGAGGACCAAGTCGAGGAGGAGCTTGTGGCGGCCGCCCGGTACCGCCCGTCCAAGCTGCTGGCCGAAATGGTCCTGGAGCTGGACGCGGCCGATGCGGCCACACGCGTCGAGGTCCAGTTCTTTGCGGACACGGACGGAAATCTCACGGTCACGGCAAAGGACCCAGTATCGGGCAAGTCCATCACAGCGGAAATCCCGGCCGCTGCCAAGTAGCCCTTGTGACCGCCTTACTTTGCCCACGCACACACGCCGCTTCTTTGCCAGCCAGCCAGCCCTTTCTCATTGACAGGCGAGATCAACCATACATTGCCCATCGCGGCACACGCCCACTGCGGCACATGGCCACCATCCGGACACATGGCCACCACCCGGACACATGGGCACGTCCGACACATGCCCGTTGGGCCACGGTAGCCAAAGCAGCGAAAAGCGGGCGTTCTCCGCGCTGCACGGTGGGTCAATGCGTGCATGGTGACTGCGGGCGCCTGTTCACGTGAATGGGACGCTGTCTATGACGTAGCGCGTGGGCTTCCGCATCCTGTGCGCGTCCGCTCCGCGTGCCCCACCAACTTGGATGTCGCCCCAACTGCCCGCCCGCGCCGCGCCCCCCAAATGCGCCTGCCCCGCCCCTCCGGTTATGCGCCCCCTCTCGCTCGCCTTTTAACGCACGATTCCCGGCCCTCGTGTCTCTCCCCCCTTTCCCTCTCCAGCCACCTCCCCTACTTTTTCTCCACAGAGACACTCCTATCGATCCCACACGCACCGCCTTTATCGAGACTGCCCTACCACGCACTGCCAGACAATGCATTCTCAGTCGTCCGGCCCATCGCCGTTATTTGTGCCTCTGCACCCTTCGCCAAGGCTGGTGGCGCAGATGACGGGGCTGAGCCTGCGCCAGAGCGAGCTGGAGGTGTGCCAGCAGAACCGGCTGAAGCTCATGCTGCGCAGAATCCGCGCAGCGCGCCGCAAGGGTCCTGCTCGCACCCCGCGCACGCCCCGAAGCGGCCGCCACTCCTTCACCATCGCAAAGCACGCGAATGTCTCGGACCTGCTGCTGCCAGAGTCCCAGGTCGTCGGGAAGCAGGATGCCGGAGAGTGGCGCGACACTGAAAGCGCCGGCAACGGCAGCACCGTGGTCTCTGGGGACGTCTCGGGAAACGAGGATGATGATGATGATGACGAGGATGACGACCGGGCCATGCTGCGCCGCATGGACGTCACCATGGAGATCGGCGATGGCCCAGACGACCGCGAGCTGCGTGCGCGGGTGGCGCAGCTCTTCAACAACGTGTTTGAGGCGAAGCCGCAGATCAGCGGGGACCGCGTCACCGTGGACAGGCTGAGCGGTGCCATGACCAACTGCGTGTTCATGGTGGCTGTCGAGGGCGCCTATGTGGGCCGGCGTGGCACCGAGCTGCCTCGGAAGTACCTGCTGCGGGTCTACGGAGCCGGCGTGGACGAGTTTCTTTCGCGCGAAAACGAGCTGTACTGGCTAGGCCAGTTGTCGGCACTTGGTTTTGGTCCTAGGTTGTACGGGATTTTTGGAAACGGCCGGCTGGAAGAGTTCCTGGAGAGCACGACGCTGCAGAAGGAGGACCTCCGTCACCCGTCGACGAGCAAGCACATTGCGCGGCGGATGAGCGAGCTCCACGCCCTGGTCAGCTACTACAGGCCGTTTGAGGAGGGCCGTTGTAGCCGTCCCCACCACCACCACCAGGCGCCTGCTGCTGCTGCCGCCGCCGCCGCCGCCATTGCCGCCAACGGCAGCCCGGGTCTATGGAGCAACATTGACGCGTGGATGCAGCTGGTCCAGAAAAAGTGGGCTCGGATCGCCGCCGTCTGCGGTGCCAACGAGCGGTGCGTTGAGATCCTGGCCGGCTGGGCCGACCTGGAGCGAGCCGCTGGCCGGCTACGCGCGCTGGTGGAGGCCAGCAAGTCGCCAGTGGTATTTGCCCACGACGATCTCCAATATGGCAACATTCTGCGGCTTCGGGACACGGGCGAACTAGTGGTTGTCGACTTTGAGTATGCGGGTTACAACTACCGTGGGTTTGATATTGCCAACCACTTTTGCGAGTGGATGGCCGATTACCATGGATCCCGGCCCCATTTGCTCGACGAGACCCAGTACCCGACCGATGGTGAGCGCAAGTGCTTTCTACGTACATATGTCAAGGCCAAGGCCTTTTTGGATGCCAATATGAAGGCAGAGGCTGGTCTAGTCGAGTCTGATGCTGTTCATGCTATCAAGCTGCGCGCTGTCAATCTGAGCGAGGACAGACTATGCGCTGATGTTGCTGCTCTGGAACGGGAGATCGCGCCCTTTGTGCCTGCTTCGCATCTCCACTGGGGCGTTTGGGGCCTCTTGCAGGCTTGCTCCAGCGAGATCGACTTTGATTATGTTGGCTATGCCACCCATCGCCTGTCCATCTTCCTGCGCCAGGTCGAGGAGATGATCTAGTGCCATGTTTCTCTCTCTCACACACCTTCTCTTGTTGTGCACTGGTCAACTTATTGTTTTTCTCTCTCACTGTGTTCTGCCATGACCCCCAGTTGATCATCCGGATTGACACTAGTGCGTGTGTATGCCATCCCCGCTAGCTGCAGGCTGACGGTGAGCCTACTGGTCCTTGTCGCAAAAAGTAGCAACGCACAAAGGGCGAAAATGAAGAGATCGAAAAGTGGGGAAAAGGAGACGTGGGTGAGGAAAGAGGGGGAGTAGTGGAAGCAGCAGGTGTGCGTGGAAAGCTAAAGAAGCATGGTGGTGGTGGTGGTAAGGGGAGAGGCATGGGTGGTGTGTGTGTGCGTGATGGATTACTTCTTGGAGAACCACGACGACATCCGATGTCCAATGGTCCGGAGCACGTTGGCCCTCGATGTTGCACCCAGCCGCGACGTTGACGACATTACAGACAGTACCGAGCTCGGCGATACCCCCGACAGCCGACTCTTGCGCACCAGGACGCTCTTATATTCGCTTGCCTCGTGCGCCGACTGCGCCACCGTGGTCTCGGACGAGTCTACTGCATCCGCAGCCTGCCTCAACTCTGCGCTTCCCGTACTGTCGGTCGACGTGCCGCTTGGCATTGAAATCGACCGCCGCAGAACGCTGGTGATCTGCTGCGGCGGCTGCGGCGGCGGCGTGAGCATCTTCCACCCAAATCGCGCCGACACCCGGTTCCTGGCCATCGCTCGCCCGCCGGCCGCCGGTGTCTCGTCGCCCTTGGGCCCGCTGTCCAGAGCTACAACGACTGTCTCGCTTGCCGCCTCGGCCGTAGCCTCTGCCGCGGGCTCAGACTCGTCTCTAGCTCCAGCCTCGGCAACGGCAGCAGCATCGGCCTCGATGGCAGCGGGCTCGGCAGCCGCCGCCGCTGCCATCAGGCTATTCAGCGGCAACTCGCCAAATGTCATCTTGTTGGGGTCGGCGCTGAGCAGTCCCGTGAGCTCGGGCCCGGCGTCCTGCGAGTCGAAAAACTCCATGCCCTGCATCATGTCGTTGAGCTCACCAGTGTCAATGCGCAGACCAGGGTCCTGCTTTATCGGCGCCAGTCTGTTGATGGCATCCTCGATCTCGTCCCGGTCCATCCTGCTGTAGTGGCTGCTCTCACTGCTGCTCCGGCTGCTGCGGGCGCCGTCCTCCACAACGCTGTCTCCCTCCTCGGCATCAAACATTGGCAGACTGTCGTCGCTGCTGCTGGCGCGGCGGACCTTTTGCCGCGCGCGTGTGCCGCTGGTGCCTTTGCCCTTGGCGCTCTTCTTGGGCGGCAGCTGGAGGCAGCTGTCGGGCCGCTCCCACACCTTGTCGTTGATCACCTTCTCTGCCGCTGCCTGGACCGCGCGGGCCAGATCGTCCTCCCCGCTGCCGCTCGACTCGGACTCGCGCTCCGATGGCGTCGCTCCAGCTACATTCTGCTTTCCTGGCCCGCCGTCGCCCGCTGGCAGCAGCTGCTCCGGGTCCGCGTCGGCGGTATCGCCTGCGGGCGCCGCTGCTTTTGCCGTGCCGATAAACGCTTTGCCCGCGCCTTCGGTCGCGCCCGTGTCGCTGTCCGAGGCGCCCTCAGTGCTGGGCATGTCGGTGGCTGCGGGCGTCACCGCTGCCGCGCCAGTCGTGTCTGGATCTGCCGATGCGCTGTCCACAGCGGGCCTCGACGGGTCGAATATCTTGGGCATCAGCGCCAGCGACGCTGCGCACCGGTACCGCAGCTGCTCGACCGCGTTGGGCAGCTCGTCCACGTTGGGCAGCTCGGCAAACGCGCCCATCTGGCTCTCGCTGGTCGCGCTAAAGTCGCGGCGAGCCAGCCCCGCTCCCAGCGAGCTGAACCGGCGTGCGTCACCCGCCTCGCCGGCGCCGTTGGAGCTGAATTGCGCATCAGCGGCGGCAGCGCCGTCCTCGGGGTGTGGGCTGCTGGTCTGAGCGCCGCCGTACGAGAACCGGCTCCGCCTGAGCTCAGCCATCTCGCGCGCATCAAACAGGTTGGGCGGCGTCTGCAGCGCGCTCTGAGGAAAGCACGCCGCGGTCGCCGAAACGCAGCCGCTACTCGCGTGGGCCTCGGCTAGCGCGCGGTGCCGTGCCGAGAGCCGGGAGAGCGTAAGACCAGACGTGCTGGTGGGCGTTGCCGCCCCGCAGCCAGCGCCGCCGCCGCCGCCAAGCTGCGTACGGGTGGCGATCTTTTGGCTCCCGCGGGCAATGCTGCCAATGGTCACGTCGATCTGGAGCTCGTACGAGAAGAGCAGGAAGTGGCCCGATACCATGGGCGCCGTGTCTGGGATGCTGGTGTGCATGTTGGCTGTGCACGAGCGGAAGCCGGCAATGATGCTCGGGCTCCGGCCAGCGATGGAGCGCGAGAAGCCCGAGTCTCTCTTGTCCACCATCTCGCTGCCCGCATCGCTGACCGACGGCGATCCGTTGACAGAGCCGGCAGCATGATGCAGTTGCTGGGCGGCGGCGCCCGACCCCGCGGCGGCGGCGGCCAGCCCGACGCCCGAGGTGGTGAGGGTGAGCGGCTGGGTGGGGCCAACGTCTATGATGCGGCTCCACAGGACGTCCGAGTCGTCCGACGCGGACGACGGCTGGGACGACTGCGGACGCGAGCTGGAGGCAATCTCGGCGGACTCTGCGGGACCAAATGTCCGGCGCATGCGACACTCCACGCGCTGGCGCAGGGTGCACTCGGCTTTGCGGACAGTGCGATTGGCCTTGGTGCACTCGATATACACGCCGGCCACGACCTGGTCGCCGGGCGTGTAATCTGCCTGCGAGAGCGTGACCCGCGTCAGCAGAGACTCTCTCCCGCGGTCGTCAAACCCCGCCTGCGATACCGGCGGCGGCGGCGGCTGCGACGATACAATGTGCGACTTGCAGCCGTAAACAGGCACAAACGGGACGCTGTGGACGGCGCGCGCCACCGGGCCGTTGTCCGCATCGGCCAGCCACGCAACAATGTGATACGCAATTTCAAACGACTGCGACGGCGCCGACTTTGACACGCTCCGGACCTGGCTTGGGTAGTTGGCGTTAGGGTAGGCAATCGAGAACGGGAGCAGCGCCATGCCGTTGCTTCCCGCCGCCGCTGCCGCCGCGTCCTCGCCGCGCTGCCATAGTACCAGCCGCTCGTCAAAGTACAGCCTGTTCAGCGCGCGCGCGCCCTTCTTTGGCACTAGCCCATCCAGGCTGCTGTCCTCGTAGTCGTCCAGCGTGCCGCCGACGACCTCGACGCCGCGGTGCTGGAGCACGATGCGATCCGCGCCCCTCAGCGACGCCTCGGGCACCGCCACATGGCCTACAGCCCCCAGGCAGAGTCGACAAGGCTTCAGAACAGCTCCGCGGCCGGTGGCTTTTGGACGGGGAGGCGCTGTCTCCGCGTGGCGGCCGGTCGGCCAGCCAGCAGCGTCATTTGGGTAAACGGGGGATCGCGGTGGATGCAGCGACATCCCGCGCCGATCTGCCCGCGGAAAACCAAAACAAGGGTGCGCCCGCCTGGACACACGAGGCGAGGCAAGGCAC
>JANBOI010000302.1:0-10796 GCA_027595825.1 Coemansia biformis
CTGGGGGAGTATCCGCGCGCGGCGCCTGCCGGGAGCTGCCCCTGTTACCTGGCCGCGCGCCTCCCGGCCGGCCCCGTGTGTGAGCGAGACGGGCGCGAGTCAGCGCCACGCGCAGGCGTGGCTAATTAATTGGCCGGCCCACTCGCCTGCAGCGCGCTGCAGTGCAAGTCACGCTGTTCCGGATGCAGGTGCATCGATGGGGGCGCCGTTCGGCGTAGCGCGGCCAATCTAGCCGCCCGCCAAAGGCGCAATGGCTGCACGCGATTCCGGTGTCCCCATTGCGGCTGCCATGCAGGTCGCGTCAAGGGCGCCTCCCCAGCATGGCGCGGGCCCAATGTCCGGACATGAGCACTAAATCTCTCGCACACTGCGGCGACTTTGGTTTGCTGCCGCCGATGCCACCATGGCCGCTCGCCGGTATGCGCTGTAGGGACGCCCGGCCACCCGTACAGCTCGACCGTACACGACCTGACCACGGTCGAGGCAAACATGAGGAAGAGGTAGGACAGGCTCTTCCCGGAGCGACCCACCCGTGCCCCCCGTCCGTCGCAGCGAGTAGCTGACGACGATACTTTCTGGCCGCCATGTCCGCGGGTCCGTGCAGCATGTAGGCGCGAGATTGTGACGAGCATGCTGAGAGAGGACGAGGTGGTTCTGTCAATCGGCAGCTATCCAGTGCTGGGGAGCGGCGACTTCCTCAGCCCCTCGCACAAGGCCAACGGGCGGTTCTCGCAGAGCCTCTTCTTGCCGGACGAGGTCATCAACCCGCATCCGCGGTTCAGCACGCTGGCCGGCAACATTCGCGAGCGCCGGGGGTCGAAGGTGGCCATCAACGTGCCTGTGTTCCACGATGTACACACGCCGCGGCCGTTTGTCGACCCGACCATCCCCTACGACCGCAGCCTGTTCCCAGGCGACGGCGAGGCGAAGAGCGGCGCGGCGCTCCCGGACCACATCTACATGGACGCAATGGGCTTTGGGATGGGGTGCTGCTGCCTGCAGATCACGCTGCAGGCGCCCAACGTGGACCAGGCGCGCAGGCTCTACGACCAGCTGGCGACGGTGGGGGCGGTCCTGATGTCGCTGTCGGCGGCGTCGCCCATCTTCCGCGGGCACCTGGCCGACATTGACTGCCGGTGGAATGTCATTGCGGCTGCGGTCGACGACCGCACGCCCGAGGAGCGCGGCGAGCGGCCGCTGGCCAATGACCGGTTTGTCATCCCAAAGTCGCGGTACGGGACCATCGACACGTTCCTTGGCTCCAGCGACGGGCACTTCCGGGCCGAGTACAACGACCTGAAGCTCGTCTACGACCGGGACATCCGCCGGCACCTTGTCGACGGCGGCGTCGACGACCTGATGGCCAGGCACATGGCGCACCTGTTTATCCGCGACCCGCTGGTCATCTTTGAGGAGCTCCTCGACCAGGACGACGCGGTGTCGGCCGACCACTTTGAAAACATCCAGTCCACGAACTGGCAGAACATGCGGTTCAAGCCGCCGCCGCCCAACTCGCCGATTGGCTGGCGGGTGGAGTTCCGGCCGCTGGAGGTGCAGCTGACCGACTTTGAGAACGCGGCGTTCTCGGTGTTTGTCGTGCTGCTCGCGCGGGCGCTGCTGGCATTCAGCGACATAAACCTGTACATCCCGGTTACGAAGCTGGACGCCAACATGGAGCGCGCCCACCACCGCGACGCAGTGCTCCGGGAGAGGTTCTACTTCCGGCGCAGCAGCGCAGCCGGCGGCGAGGGCGGCTACATGGCCGAGATGACGGCGAACGAGATTGTCAACGGCTCGGCCAACTTTATCGGCCTTGCCCCCATCGTGCAGATGTACCTGGACTCTATTGATATTGGCGGCGATGTGCGGCGCCGCCTCGACGCATACATTGCGTTTATCCGCGGCCGCGCCAACGGGTCGATTATGACGACGGCCGCGTGGATCCGCAGCTTTGTCCAGAACCACCCGGCCTACAGGCGCGACTCGGTCGTATCGGCCGAGATCAACTACGACCTCATCCTGGTGCTGGACGACATTTCCAGCGGGCGGCGGGCGGCGCCTGAGCTGCTCGGGGAAGGTGTCGTGGCGCGGCCATGACGACGCGGCCCTGCCACATGTACCAGAGACGTCGCCCCGGTCGGAGCGGGTGCCTCTGCTCCGTTTGTAGCACATCTCTTTTTGTGGCGTTGGCGACAATCGCCCAAACCGTTCTCCGCTTGTTTCCATCCGCCGCCTGCGCTGCGAGCGATCGTCACTGCCGATCGCAGGGCTTGCTAACCGCCTGCGTGTTGGGGGCGCAGCACGCTGTGCCACTAGGATCGTCCAGCAGAGAGAGAGACAGAGATAGTAGATTCATTGCGGCTAGGCACCTGACTAGGAAATCAGAGAGATCCAAGATTGACATACCGAAGGCTGCGCGGCCCATCATGGGCTCTACCTGAGACCCCTGCACCGCTCCACAGTGTGGCGACATCGGGGCTAATCTGGCGGGGCTTCTTGCCCGGCCGCAGAAGTGCCAGCCCGGGGGGGATCGTCTGGCGGCGGCAAGGTGCGGCGCAAAGCCCGTTAGGCCGCGGGGCCGGGTATGCGGCCGCTTTCCAAAGACACGAGTGGCGCAGTCGTCGTCCAGCGACGCCGGCAGGGCATGCCGGCTTTGGGAGGAGGCGGCAGCGCCAGCCGGTCACCAGGGCGGCGTGCTGCCTCCCCTGGCTGCAGGTGGCACGCACAGCCAGGGCGCGCGCGCAGCAGGCAGGCAGGCAGGCAGGCGCGGCGGGCAGCAGGCAGGCGCGGCGAGCGGGCGGCGTAGTCGGACGTGGCAGGCAACCGAGGTGGGCGGCTACGATGATGTCATGTGGTGCAGGAGATGTTGGAGGCGAAGTGGGGCAGCTCAGCCGCCGCTCGTTTGGGGCCTTGTCGGTGAGGACTCAGCCTTTGTCGTTCTTTGTCCTGCACACAAGAGCGGCCCCCCTCTGCGCGGCTGGCGGTGGCAGTATCCGGCTTTGGCGGCCCCTCTTCTGCGCGGCCCCTTTCTCCGGCCGGCCACAGAAAACCCCTGCTCTGCATCCACCTCTTTCCTCTTGCACTGCCGTACACCTTTCCTCTGCTCGCCCCCCGCTGGCGCTTGCATGGCCGCCCGCCCTCGGCTGCCACCCGCCCGCCACGCAGTCCGAACTGCACCGCCTGCCGCCTGCCGCCTGCCGCGGAGGACCACCCGTCGCCATGTCGGACGACTCGCAGCCCGTGAGGATGTACTCGTGGAAGGAGATTCTGCCGCGGATGGAGGAGATCCGCGCCGTAGCCACGGACCAGTTCATCGCCGCCTGGCGGAGCCCCAGGCCCAGCCACACGCCTGTGTTTACCTGGCATGAGACGGTAAGCACATCCCCTCCCCTTGCCGCCGCCGCACGCTGGGCCGCTGATCCCCCGGGCAGGCGGCGCCCGCCGCTGCAGCCGGAAACGGATCCGCGGGCCCTGGCTGCGTTGCTCACCTCCCGCCGCCGCCGCAATGCCAACGCACGCCGCGCTGTGTAGATGGGCTACATCATAGTGAGGTGCGACGAGGCGGCCCGCCGCATCGTGCTCAGCCCGCGCGCGCCCGATGTCATCAAGGAGCTGGGATGCACGCACGATCCAGTCGCCGCGAATGCCCACCCGCGGCACCCCAGCAAGGGCGGCGGCGCCGGCGCCGATGCTGATACCAACGACGCGGCCGAGACGTACTGGCGCCCAGCCCACGCGCGCTTCGCGCTGCGATGTAAGTGCAATCGCCATGTCCTCCTCCCGCGCCCCCTCGCGCCCATTGTGCCTCCAACAATGTTCCACATGCAGGCTGCGCTGCGCGAAGCTGCCATCACCTGACCGCCGCATCGTGCCGCGTTAATCTCACCAAGGTGCGTCGCTGTTCCGGCGGGCGGGCGGCGATGGAATGGGCGCCCTCCCCCAACACTCCCCAGCACCACGCCTGTGGGTGATGTCATGTTGCAGCCGCGCCAGGCCTTGGGCAGCGCCGGTGGCGGCACATGGGGCGCGCTGGCGAATAGTGGTACTGCCTGCAGCCGCCGCCGCCGCTGCGCACTGCTCCCACAGCATGCGCGCAGGCGCATGTGCCTTGCTCGCCAGGAATCCCATCCGGCCTGGTCCTCGCCAGCCACGGCAGCTGCGCCCGCCCCACCCATGCGTGTCGACGCCCACGGACGACGCCGCGCACACTATATCCCAGCCGTCGCTCGTGCTGAATGCCTCCCCACCACTCTGCCCGTTGGTCCGACGCATGTGCATGTAGGCGAGCCGCCGGTCCTGCGGACGTTTTCGCTCGCCGGCCTGGCGCTGGAGATCCAGGAATGCCTGGCCGCGCGGCGCCGGCTGCTCAAGGCCAAGCTGCGCCCGGGCGAGATGCTGCTCACCATCAACCAGTTCCCCCTGCTTGGCGCCGACACGTACATCGACGGCCAGGGCCCGGCAAATGGGCCGCTGCTGCGCAGCAGGATTCTGTCCGACAGCTGCCTCAACCCCGCTCCGCCATTCGCGCTCGAGATTGGCGGCATCTACGATCGCCGCGGGTCTGTGCCGTATACGGGCGTGCCCGTCTTCCACGACACAGCCACGCCGTGGCCATTCGTCGACTGCGACCTGCCTCCCGCCTCGCTCAACAGCAACCTGGCGCTTGTATCTGCCGGCGAAAGCGGCCGGGACTCGGCGTGCTCGATGGGCAGCAGCACGCCAGTGCCAGCTGCTGCCGCCGCCGGCTCGCGGACACCGTCGCTGGGCACACCGAAAAAGGAGTCACCGCGCCCAGATGTGCCGCCCCCGCCCGCCGCGTCCCGGACGGCGATCCCCGAGGCGCCGTCAAACACGAACTGCCTGCTTCTGGACTCGCCGCTGTTTGGAATCGGCAGCGGTGGCGTGTTGCGCATCACCATGTGTGCTGCCGATCTCGGCGAAGCGCGCCTTCTTCACGACCACCTCGCGCCGATCAGTGCCATCATGGTAAGTCCCTCGGTTTGCCCGCCCGCGCCCACCGCCGCACGGCACTGCCAAGCGCGGAGGTGCAAGCGGCTTCCAAGTCCGCTGCTGGTGCTGATACCATCGTGCGCTTTTTTTGCCCGTCTGTGCGTGCGTGCGTGCTCCTGACACTAGGCGGCGCTTACGGCGGCCACGCCCATTGTCAAGGGCCACCTGATCGACAGGGACTGCTACTGGGACGTGCAATGCAGCGCCGTGGACGACCGCACGGCGCAGGAGCGCGGGATAGCGCCGCTGACGACCGCCAAGGGCACCCTGCGCAAGTCGCGCTACGGGTCGATCGACACATATGTCGGGCCAGAGGACCCGAGCGCGGATACCGCGTTCCGCAAGCAGTACAACGACTGCCAATTCACGTACGACAAGGACTCGTATTGGAAGATGAAGGAAGACGTGGGGATTGACCAGCTGCTTGCGCTGCACGTTGCGCGCCTGTTTGTGCGCGATATCCACTTTGCGTCCGAGCGGGTGCTGAGCAAGGGTAGCAAAAAGGACAGAGACTCGCATAGATCGGACAGCCAGGAGCACTTTAAGCGCTTTGTCGGGTGCAACCGGCAGAACGTGTGCCTGTACCCGCCCAACACATCTGCGGGCAGCGGATGGGAGGTCGGATTCATGTCGCTGGAGGTCCAGCTGACGGACGCCGAGAATGCCGCGTTCATCACGTTCATCCTGCTTCTCAGTCGCGTCATCATATCCTACCGCCTCAATCTGTATCTGCCGATATCGCTGATGGACCAGAACAGTTCTCGCGCGCAGAGGGTCAATGCCGTCCGCGACCAGCTGTTCTATTTCCGCCGCGACGTGTTTGGTGGACGCGATGGCAAGTCGAACGGCTCGGGCCGCATCTCGAGGCGCGGCAACGCGTCCACCGCGCGCCATGCCGTACACCATGCCAACGGCAGCAGCAGCAACACCAACCAGCCTGAGAACGCCGAGTACGTGGAGCTGACCATCGACGAGATCCTCAACGGGTCCAAGACATGCGGCGTCACCGGCATCCTAAACATCATCTACGCGTATCTGCCGACAATGCGACTCGAGTACGAGGTTGAGCAGGCGCTGCGCCGGCAGCTGCAGCTGGTCAGACGGCGCGCCAGCGGCAAGCTCTGCACCCTGGCAACGTGGATGCGAAACTTTGTCCAGAACCACCCCGACTACCGCCACGACTCGGTGGTGTCGCCGTCGATCAACTACGACATGCTGTGCACCATGAACGACATTGAGGAGGGCCGGGCGGCAGCGCCCGAGCTGCTGGGGTGACCACCACCGCCGGATTGGACAGAACCGCACCATCGAGCCCCTCTCCTCGCTGGAACCGACACATCACCACGCCACCAAGCCGCGGCTCGGCCGGCGTGACCTCCCTCCGCCCCCGAGCCGAGCCGCGACTCTGGAGAGTGATCCCTGCCCCGCCAGCCGATTCGCCAAGCTGCTGCTGGCTGGGCGGCAGCAGCTCTCTTCGCTGTCGCTGCATTCTCCCACTTTGTGTACTCTTCCATTCTCAGCTTGCTTCTGGCCATCATTCTCCCACCCCTCAGGCGCCAGGCCCAATGCTCGACTTTCTTGTGTGCGTGGGCGGGATATACGCCTGCTTCCTGTCGTGGTCCACGCTGCAGGAGCGGGTGACGACAGCGACATACGGCGAGGACCACCAGCGGTTCCGGTTCATGATCGTGCTGAACGCGCTGCAGGCGGTGGCGGCGGCACTGGTGGGGTACCTCTACATACGCGTTGTCCAGCGCAAGCCGATGCCAGAGATGACCACACGGCGGTGGACGCGGTTCTTCCAGGTGGCGTTTCTCAACTCGATTGCATCGCCGTTCGGGTACATGGCGTTGCGGTACATCAACTACCCGACGATGACCCTGGCAAAGACGTGCAAAATGGTGCCTGTGCTGCTGATGAACAAGGTGCTCTATCGCCGGCACTATCCGGGGCACAAGTATCTGGTGGTGGCAATGGTCACGGCTGGAGTCTCGGCGTTTATGCTGTTTAACAGCAGCAGCGGAAGCAGTGGCGGCGGGAAGATAAAGGCTGTCGAGAACAGTCTGCTCGGGCTGTTGCTTGTGCTCGTCAACCTAACGATCGACGGCGCGGTCAACTCGACGCAGGACCAGGTGTTTGCCGAGGACAAGGAGATCTCGGGCCAGCACATGATGTGCATCATGAACCTCTGCAGCACTATTCTGATGGGGGCGTGGCTGTTAAACCCGTACAACCCAGAGCTGGCCTCAGCGGTGCGGTTCCTGCGCACGCACCCGCGGGCCATGGTCGATATTGGGCTATTTGCTATGTGCGGCGCGCTGGGCCAGTGCTTTGTATTTTACACTCTGGCCACATTCGGATCGCTGACGCTGACGACGGTCACCGTGACCCGCAAGTTCCTCACCATTTTGGTATCGGTGTTCCTCAATGGCCACAGGCTCAACGCGCACCAGTGGTCGGCGACTGGCTTTGTCTTTGCCGGCATCTCGCTCGACGTCTACAAGAAGCAGGCGGCCAAGCGGACTGCGGCCGTTGCTGCTGTCGCTGCGACCCCGGCCGAGGCTGCTACAGAAAAGCCCGCGCTCAAGGATGCTGCCGACGATGGCAACGACAGCGACGCCCTGGCCGCACACGCCGTCCCCGAGCTGGTCGCTCTGCATGGGCGCGTCACTGGCAAGAGTGCGCGGGGCGCGGCACCGGGCGCCGCCAGGCGGCGCCGCCTGGTCGAGGTGGCTGTCTGACTTGCAATTGCTCAAGCATGATACGCCAAGGGACACGCGCCGTGAGGCGACACTTGCGCTCGGGAGGCAAAAGAAGCCACGCTGGCTTTGCGGGCGGGCCACTACGAGCCGCGGGCTGCAGCTTGGCAGCCATGCGCAGAGCCCGCATCCGCGTGGTCTCCCTTGCCTCCCGAGCGTTCTCCACGTATTAGCGACTCATCCTTTTTTTGGGGCCCGACGCAATCAGGGCAACTTCTGCATTTAGAGTGTACTCAATTAGCACGCAATCCGACAGGCAGATGACGAGCTCGAACGACCTACAGAGCCTGCTGAGGCGGATCGAGAAGGCGGCGGCGCGGCTGGAGGAGCTCTCCGCCGAACGCGCCGAGAAGCAGAGCGCGCCCGCCAGTGGTGCCGCCGCCGCTGCTGCTGCAGACGACAAGGCGACGCGCGAGTACGAGACGACGGTCCTGCCTCTGGTGACCAGGCTCGTCGAGTGCTCGGACAAGATTGGCGGCGTGGTCGGCGAGCAGGCGCGTGCCGTCCAGAGGCTGGCCGTGGCCCAGCACGGCTTCATCGCGCTAGCGGCGAGAACCAAGAAGCCCAGCGCGGCGCAGCTGGCCCGGCTGCTGGAGGCGCAACAGGCCGAGATCCAGCAGGCGATCAGGCTGAAGGACAGCAACCGGCCGTCCGAGTACTTTGACAACCTGTCGGCGGTCGCCGAGTGCGTGCCCGCGTTCGGGTGGGTGGTGGTGGATCAGACACCGGTGCCGTACGTGATCGACGCGAAAGAATCGGCCGAGTTCTACACCAACCGCGTCCTGAAGAAGTGGAGGGAGAAGGACCCGAACCACGCCGAGTGGGTCAAGGCCCTGCTCAGCCTCCTGCGCGAGCTGGCCGCGTATGTCAAGCAGTTCTACACCACGGGGCTCACCTGGAACCCCAAAGGCAGCGAGGTGGAGGCGGTGCTGTCTGCGGCCCCCGCTGCCACGCCTGCCGTTGCTGCTGGAGCCCCGGCACTGCCACCACCACCACCACTAATGCCGTCTTCTGCGCAGCTGGAGGAGCGCGGCCAGGTAGACAGTGGTAGCGAGGCTCCAGGCACCCGCGGTGCGCTGTTTGCCGAACTCAACAAGGGCGGCGGAGTGACCAGTGGGCTGCGGAAGGTGGAGAAGGACCAAATGACGCACAAGAACCCCGCGCTGAGGGCCTCGGGCACCGTCAAGGCCGACGACAGCAGCAGCAGCACGCCGGCCAAGGCGCCGGCGGGCGTGTCGTCCAAGGCAGACCGCCCGCCCCGGATGGAGCTGGTGAACGACAAGTGGGTCGTGGAGAACTACGGCACGGAGCACCTAACAATCGAGGTGACCAAGACGAAGGAGACTGTCTACATGTACAACTGCAAGGGCACGACGCTGGACATCAAGAACAAGCTGAACAGCATCGCAATCGACAGCTGCCAAAAGTGCGGCGTGGTGTTTGACACGCTCGTGTCGCAGTGCGAGATTGTAAACAGCAAATCGGTCCAGGTGCAGACCAGGGAGACTGTCCCGTCGATTCTGATTGACCGCACGGACGGCGCACACATCTTCCTGTCTGAGGATGCCAGGGATGTGACCCAAATCACCACGGCCAAGGCGTCCGAGGTCAACGTGTCGTTCCCGTTCACGACCGACAGGCTCGATGATGACAACTTTGTCGAGCATCCCATCCCCGAGCAGCTTCAGTCTGTTGTCAAGAACGGGAAGCTTGTCACCACCGTCCTTGAGCACACTGGCTGAGCACATATCTGCGCTTCTCGCTTGGCTCTGGCCCACGTTGCCTCTTTTGCTTTTGTTTTCATTCTATCGTCTTCCAGTCAACATGTGCTGGCCTTCACGCACATCGCCTGCTTCCGTGAGCCATCCACGATCCGCACTTTACTGTACATCATCGAGCGGCGGCCCTTCGTCGGCATTACGACAGAGGACTGGGATGCAGCAGAGCGGGCCCTACTGAACGGCCAGAGCACGGGCGAGGGTCGCCCGAGCCCCACGTCAGGAGGCAAGAAGCGGGTGCAGGCGGCGTACCGCCACAAGCTGAACTGGGTACTTGTGTGCTGGAAAAATCGCAATGACAACCAGATCGAGCGCGAGACGGCATCGCACACATCCCCGGGCAAGAGGCGGAAGCTGATGAAGAAGCAAGGAAGCATAGCAGGAGAGGATAGGCTGGTCGATGGAGTGCCCAAGTGGTCGCCAACGGATGAAAAGTCGTCGGACGAGCTTCGGGCCTGGGCGCAAGTGCGCTGGAGTCAGTTGACTACTGGCAGGATGACCTCATTGAGAACCTCCGCATAGCTGGCGCGATAAGCCAGTTCATATGGTCAAGTGTACGGAAGAAGTGAGCCTCGGCTCGTGGACGCACGCTAACTAGTCCTTTAAAGCTAGAGTTGCCATAGTCGACTGTCCCCACGCGGGGCCGCCATGAATGTGGCTGCGAGCAACGAGGAGTGCCAGGGAGAGAGCCGCCGTGTGCTTGCTCGCTGGATCTGCTTCGACCACCCATGGACACGTCCGCAAAGAACAAGATCTTGGTGCTCGGGCGGGCTGATGTGCCAAAGGAGTGGCTGGTGAGATCCGTCATCGCGGCAAGCGGGCCCGAGGAGACAGCAGACACGTCGCTGGCAGCCGAGGACAGCAGTGGCAGGATCGAATGGCAGATCGACACACGATACTATGCGGCGCGGGTCGAGTTCTGGATCGATAGCACAGAACAGTTACCGCCAGAAAAGGTCCAGTTCATGGAACGCTGGTTGGATACCCCGGACCAATATGCCGACACTGCAGCGGACGAGAGCACGGCAGATGCAGCAGTGACTATCGACAGCGAAACAAGCGAGCTGCAAGCACAGCTGGGCGAGGTGGTAGATGCAGTCATCTTCACCTTTGACCCAGCGCGCGCCGACACCTTCAACGACATCCTGCCCTGGGCGCAGTTCGCGCAGCGATTCCGTCCATCTGTTCTCCTTTGCGTGGCATGTGGCAAGCATGGCGGGAGCGAGGGCGACCACCTGAGGGACAGGCT
>JANBOI010000303.1:0-10791 GCA_027595825.1 Coemansia biformis
CGCTGCGCGTCAGGGCACACCCGCTGCGCATCAGGGCACATGCGCCTGACACAGCAATGACATGCGAGTAGCATCAATGATATAGCAAATGTCTCAGAAACGTACTGGATGCATGGCGGTCCAGCAAGCGCGGCCCTCCGTGTTGACGGCTTCCGGCGCAGCGGCACGAGCGGGCGGGCGCGGGCGGAGGCCCTTTACCACAGCTTGTGCATGAACTGGAGCGAGAGCTCGACGCCCAGGAAGCAGGCGGCGTTGGCTGGGAAGGCGCGGAGCATGGCGGGGCCGATGCCGCGGAACAGGGCGGCGGGGCCCTCGGTGCGCATCATCTCGACAAAGACCTGGCGCACGCCCGAATAGCGGCCCTCCGCGGACGTCTGCAGGCGCGACTTGAGCACGTCAGGCGGGATGGCGACGGCCCAGTTTGCCATGCCGGCAAGCCCGCCTGCAGCAACGATGGCAAGCGGCGAGATCGCTCCCTCGCCGGCGCTCCGGTTCGTGAGGAACCGCTTGATGAGCTCGTAGGCACCAAAGTAGGCGACGCTGCCGGGCACGTCGCGCAGCAGAGTCGCACACGTGCCCTTGAACAGGCTGGAGACGCCGCCGGCGCGGATGATCCCCATGGCCGCGTCAACAGGGCCCTTGTACACGGTGCCGGATCCGCCCGCGGAAGTGACCTGCAGGGTGCACTTTATGCGCTCCATCGGGGCCATGACGGCGGTGGTGGGCACCGCGGAGAAGCCGCCGGCAAACAGAATCTGGCCGGTCGAGAGCCTGTCCGTCGGCGACTACAGCAGGGCGGAGCGGAGGAGCACGGCAGAGGGCGGCGCCAATCAGTACCGGCTCGGCGCCAGCGCAAAGGGGCGCGCGGCTGGGCCCGTCAGAGGGGGGAGCCACTGGCAGCGATACGTTACCAGGTTGTAGGTGCGGCGCACGATCTTCTGGCCCATGTCGTAGCCCCAGAAGCATATGGCAAACACGGGCGTGGCGCCGACTAGCGGCGCGGCCATACCGCGGTACATGCCGCGGATGCCGTTCTCGGCGAGCGTCTTGCGGAAGCAGTCGAGCGTGCTCTTGTACTGGGTCGACGTCTGCATCCGGACCTTGAGGAGATCGAGCGGGTGCCCGGCGGCGACCAGACACATGCCGCCGAACCCGCCAGACAGGAACGACTTTAGGCCGGACGTCGCGGCTGGCGCCTGGGCCTCGCTCACGACTGGCACCTGGGACCCGCTCGCGACTGGCGCGTGGAGCCCCTTCATGGGTGCGGCTGGTGCGTCGGCGGCGGCCATGGTGGATATCAGGGCGGGTGGTGGCTGTGGTGAGGTGCTGCGAGACGTGGGAAGCAGGAAGCAGAGCAGAGCAGAGGACGGTGAGAGCGGTGGCGCGCTCTACGGCTGCTCGCCCGGCCATGTGCTGCGGGTTGCTCGACGGAGCACATGAAATTTCGCCGGGCTGGCCTGCCGGAGCAGCCACTGATTGGTGGCCCGCCTCTGCCCACAAGCACGGCTTTCGTATTCCCCGCCCGGCCGCTCCGACCGCCCGACCGCCCGACCGCCCGACCGCCTCTGCTACCCATGTGGTGCTGGGGCTGACACCGGCGCAGGTGCTGGGGCCGGCGCAGCAGCCTGGGGGACCCGCTTATCGGGATCAGCTGACGCCGGCATCCAGGACGGGCCAGGCACAGCTGGATGCCATGCACGCAGGGCCTGCACAAGCCATGCCGCAGTGCACAGAAAGTGACCTAGCATTGCCATCTCCTACCCCTCCCTGATCATCGCTGCTGCTCAATGCTCCTCAGAATAGCCTACGAGGAACCTTTTCTGTTCTAGGTATTGCGGTTTAACCGCCGCCTACTACCAAGGCGATGTCTTGGTTCCGTCGCGCCGTCTGGGCCGCCCGGAAATTACAGGCGCAGAGGGGCTATCGACGCACTCGCAGCTGGATTGGCACCGGCAGCCCACAGGGCGGTGGCCGGGCGCCCCGTTGGCCGCACGGCCTACGCGTACCACTTGTAGGCAACGAGGGCTGCGGCAAAGGCGAGGGGGACCAGCAGGCCCCACGAGCCGCTACAGACAGAGCCGGGGTTTGTCCGCACGGACAGAGGACACGTGGGCAAGTTAGCTAGCTGTCGCTACTGTGTGGCGCACTGCGCAAGGGGCGGCTTGCGTCCGGCAGGGGCGGCTCCAGCCGCATCTGGCATACCTGTTCTGCTTGGTGCGCAGGCGACCGTGCTCGCTGCCGGCGCTGCTCCCGGCCTGCGTCGCGGCCGTCGGCGCCTCTCCCTACATGGACATGTCCAGAGCAACAGCAGGGCGTAGGGCTGGGTGCTATCAGTAGGGTTCTGCGCGCGCGGTTCTGGCGGCAGCCTGTGCTGTCCTACGGCCGGGCGGCGTTACCTCGAGAACGCCGATGAAAAAGTCCTTCAGCATGTCGCGCGCGTCCTCCGAGTGCCCAATGTCCTCAAACGCCTCTGTGGCGTCCCTGCCGGCGTACTCGAGAATGACTTCCTCGCCGCCGGGGTGCTCCTCGAGAAACTTGGTCACATCGTACACGCGGTTGCTAATGACAATCCAAACGTCCTTGCGCTTGTTGTGCACCGCAATGTCGGCGGCCACAAAGGTCTTGGGCTTGCTCGGAGTATCCGTCATTTCTGGCGCGCTTCCAGTCATCTCGCCCGGCGGTGTGTAGTTGGCGTTTTGAGCGACAACAAGAGCAAAAATTATAAAAGTACGGACAACGCGGCTGAGCACAGGTTCTGCTGTCTCCGGAAGTTGATGAGATGATGAATCCCGTCGAGCCGCGAACCGCGAGCCGCTGCTGGGGGGGGGACTTCTTGATGTGCGCGAGCCGGCGCATGGACGCCGCAGTCTCCCCGGGGGCGCCGTCTTGATCGGTGACGCCGCTCTCCTCCGGCGCGCCTTGTCCGGCTGACCTTTGTAAATTGCTAGCCCAATCTCCGCCATCGGCGCACGGACAGAGCACCGCTGCATTCCTGCACAATGCAGCCGTCGTCGTCGCCGCTGCCGCCGCCGCCAGCGACGTCTGTCCTGCTCATAAAGCTGCCGCGGCATGTTGTGGACGCCTTGCAGACGGCAGCGGCAGGCAGCCTGCGGCTGGCGCTGGGCGGCAAGGAGCGGATTACTACGGGGACGCTCTTCGTAGGCAATACGCAGCACGACGTGCGCTACTCGAGCGAGCGCAGCAGCGCGCCGCCGCTGGTGTTCCAGGGTGGCTCGCAGCAGCCGGCCGGCGGCGGCGGCGGCGGCTGGGCGCGCTGGACACAGCGCGGCAAGGTCGTGGGCAAGCTGACCGTCGTCCACAGGGCAAAGGCCGCGGGCGCAGCGTCGGCACATTGGAGCACAGCAGCAGTGGCCGCCGAACCCAGGGCCCCGGCCCCGGCCGGACCTGCCGCCGCCGCCGCGGTGTCTGGTGCCACAGAGTCGCAGGCGGCGCCCGCCAAAGTGTCACAGGAGGCAGAGGCCGCCATGGCGGCGGCAGCAGCAAAGACAGTCCCGCAAAAGAAGCCCGGGATTCTCCGGCAGAACCGCGAAATGCTCCGCGACCGGGTCCTCCACATGCTGGCGCGCGGGCCCATGGAGGAGGAGCGGATACTCGACGAAATCAGCAGCCCGCAGGGCGTCGTGCTCGAGGTCCTTGGTTCGCTGGCGGCCAAAGCTGGCGCGGAGTGGTCGCTGCTGCCAGACAGATTCCGGCTCGTGCAGGTCGAGTCATGGCCAAAGTACGATGCACAGACGCGCGCGCGCGTAGCAAACAGCGCACTGGATGCATTCAATGCGCTGGGACTGCCAGCCGACGACCCAGACCGGTTGCGTATGCAGCTGGTGCAGCAACGGCTGGCCCGGGGCGAGAGCGCAACAGCAGCACCGCCGCTGCTGCCGCCGCCGCCGCCAAGGAAGAAGCCTGTGCGCTCGGTGATTGCGCCGACGCTGCCCAAAAAGGTGCGTGTAGAAGCGGCCAAGAGCGTGAGGCGCGTACCGGATCCGGTGGCCAGTGGCGGGCACTCGACGCCCGTATCTGCCGAGCCGAAGCCCGATCTCGGTGCCAAGGAGCGCCCGCGGTCTACAGGCCGCCCGACTCCGCTAGCTGCCGCCCCTGCGGACGATGCCTCCGTCGCTCCCGCGCGGCGGCCGATGGCAAGCGCCCCGAGCACGGCGCCCAACACTGCTGTTGGCAGGCTCAGCCTGGCAAAAGACACGGACGCCGCTCGCCGCTCACCATCGCTGGACGTGGAGCCCAAGCGCCGCGTGCGCCCTAGACAGCGCAGCTCACCGCCTGCGCGGAGCCGGTCGCGCAGCCAGGGCCCGCATACGCCGCCCGTCGGGCGCTCGAGGGCCAGTGCCGACACCAATGCCGACACAGAGCAGCCTGGGCATCGGCGAGTTCGATCGCGGCCGCTCCAGCTGCAGGCACTTGTCGGCGCACGCACTGGTATGCCCGAGGCCGAGACCGGCGCGGCGGTCGGCAGGGTACAGGAGCGGCTGGCGCAGATGGGCGACCGGCGGAGCACGGGCCCGCCGGCGAGTGCGCGCTCACGAAGCTCAAGCGACGTGCGGCAGAAAGTGCCTCGCCGCGCGCGGGGCCCGTCGCTCTCGCCGATCGCCGACCAGCGCCCATCGCCGTCGCCGTCGCCGCCGCCACGGATCGAGCAAGTCGAGACGGTCGACGACCTGCAGGAGCTGCAGCGGCAGCTGGTCAGCTTGTATGCGGAGTACAGTCAGTTGCGGCTCAACATCGACGACCGGTGCGCCGCGTTTGCGTCCCTTACGGACGAGCTTGCCGCGGCGCAGGCAGCGTGTGCGGCAGCGACAGCGCGGATGCAGCACGCCGGCCAAGTCGACCGTGAGGAGGGCGAGGAGGATCCGGGGGACCAGCGTGGCGAGCCGACCGTGCTGGGCACGCAGCCGACGACCACCAAGCTCGCGCTGGACGGGAGTCGCCTGTACTGGCGCGACATGGGCGGCACGTCGTGGCTGTCTGATAGCCCGGACGCCATCGTAGGCCGGCGGGCGGGCCGCGACGGCCAGCCGTGCCGCACGCAGCAGCTGCTTCCCGAGGAGGCCCGCGTGCTGCGGGCCACCCAGGCCATTGCCAGCCAGTATGCCGAGCTGGACTGCAACGACGTCCGGCGCAGGGTGCGCCGCTACCTCAGCCTGCACGCGCACATCGAGCGCATGGACCGCGAGCTGGGTGCCGCCTACCAGCGCATCGCCGCGGGCATCAGCGCCCAGTACGACGCCCTCCGCGCAGACCTCGGCGATGCCACGGTCGACGCCGCGCTGGCCCGCTCCGGCCGTGAGCCGGCGGCGCGCATCCTGACGCTCGACATGTACCGGAGCGACGAGGCCGGTCCGCTGGCCGGGCCAGCAGCCGCCGTGCCTGTTGCTGCAGCACACATGTGGTAGATCTCGCGGCCGCTGTCCCCGCGCGGGTCTCACCAGCACACATTCGGTTTCTCCTCCGGCCCTAGCTTCCCTCTGCATTCGTAGCCTGTCCTTCTCAATCGTGTCTCTCTTGCCGTCGCCGGGTACAGTGGTGCCTCCCGCAGAGCCTCCCCCGGCATTGACGCCAGAATGCGCCACGAGTATGTGGAGCTCGCAGACCGGGCGGGCCCGGCCGGCGGCGTAGCCAGCGAGCGCGTGCCCCGGGAGCGCGGACCGACAGCCCTGCTACACACGCCGGGGTTCCGGCGACACATCCTGCTGTGCGGGCTGTATCTGGGGCTGTGGTACGTGCTCTCCGGGCTGCTGTCCGTCTACAACAAGTGGCTGTTTGGAGCGACCGAGCGCAACTTTCCGTTCCCGCTGTTCGTCACCAGCGTCCAGATGCTGGCGCAGTTCGCGCTGGCCCGCCTGTGTCTGCGGCTGCGCCCCGCGCTCCAGCCGACGCAGACGCCCACGTGGGACACGTACTTGACCCGCGCCGTGCCCTGCGGGGTTGCCTCGGCGCTGGACATTGGCCTGAGCAACATCAGCCTGCGCACCATCACGCTTACGTTCCTGACGATGTGCAAGTCGTCGGGGCTCGGCTTTCTGCTGCTGTTTGCGTTCCTGTTTGGCCTGGAGCGCGTGCGGCTGGTGCTGGTGGCCATCATTGCTGTAATCTCTGCCGGCGTGGTGCTGATGGCCGCGGGTGAGGTCGACTTTGCGCTGGCGGGCTTTCTGGAGGCGATTGGATCGGCGGCGATGAGCGGGCTGCGCTGGTCGCTAACGCAGATCCTGCTCTCGCAGGCGCGCTTTGGCATGAACAACCCCGTTGCTACCATGATCAACCTCACTCCCATCGTCGGCACCACTACGCTGGTCCTCTCGCTCATCCTAGAGAACCCGTTCGCGGAGCTTGCGCACAACAGCAACACGGACTCGCTCCGCGGCGCGCTGTCCATGGCCTTTGTGATGGTCGCGGGCGGGCTTGTGGCCTTTGGCATGGTGTATTTCGAGTTCCTCTTGATCGCGCGCACGTCGGCCCTGACGTTCTCGATCGCCGGGATGCTCAAGGAGGTTGCGCTCGTCAGCATCGCTCACGTGGTGTTTGGCGACACCATGACCGCGCTGAACGCCAGCGGCCTGCTGGTGACGCTGTTTGGGATTGGCATGTACAACTGGCTCAAGATCCACGACGTCCTGGCAGCCACAAAGGCCGCTGGCCCCGAGGACGGCGCGGGTGTGGATGCGCGCTGGGAGGAGGACCGGCGGCTGCGCCAGGCTGCGGCTGTCGCCGATCCATACGACGAGGCCTTCGCCACTGCCGCCACCGATTCGTACGACGAGGCCTTCGCCACTGCCGCCACCGATCCGTACGACGAGGTCGTCGCCACTGCTGCCACCGATGTGACGCTGGTCGAGAGGTGGCCCGGAGATGGCGGCCAGCCGCGCGGAAAGGCCGCCCCCGGCAGCAGCAGCGAGAGCAACGGCGCCGGGAAGGCCAGCGCCGGCCCCGTCTCGCCGTTGGACCAGGGCGGCCGCCGCAGCCCCGCGCAGCTCAAGCAGCGCAGGTGAGCGCCGAACGCCGAGGAGCGCCAAAGTAGAAGCTGCTTGTACACGAGACAGAACAAAATACAGCACCCAGGAGGGACCTGCGGGAGCGCTGCGCTACAGCTTGGCCGCCTTCGTCCTGACGGCCTCGAGCTCCTTGAGAATCTTGCGTAGTATCTTGCCGGTGGCCGACTTGGGGACAGCGTCGATGAGCTCGACTCCGCCGCGCAGCTTCTTGTAGCTGATGACGCGCGCGGCGACCCACTGGCAGATTTCGTCCTCAATCCCGGGGCGCTTTGCGCCCGGATGGACCACGACGTAGGCCTTGGGGAGCTCAGTGGCCTGCGACTCGCTGTAGACGCCAATCACTGCTGCGTCGGCAACCGCCGGGTGGTCGATGAGCAGGCCCTCCAGCTCTGCAGGCGCGACCTGGAACCCCTTGTACTTGATCAGCTCCTTCTTGCGGTCGGTGATGTATAGGTTGCCTTGGTCGTTGATGTAGCCGATGTCGCCTGTGTGCAGGAACCCGTCGCTGTCGAGCGTCTCGGCCGTCGCCTCCTCGTTTTTGTAGTAGCCGAGCATGACCTGCGGCCCGCGGATGCACAGCTCGCCGACCTGGCCCGGCCCGAGCCGCGTCCCGTCGTCGCTGACAAACATGGCCTCGGTGTTGGCGCACAGCCGGCCCGCAGACCCCGGCACGCCCTCGCCAGACATTGACCGCGCCACAATCGGACTGGTCTCGGACATGCCGTACCCCTGGGGCACGAACACGTTGAGCTTCTGCTCGGCCTCGACTTGGAGCTCCTTGGTCAGCGGCGCCGCGCCCGAGCACAGAGTCTTTAGACTCGAGAGGTCGTACTTGCGGACAATGGGGCTCTTTACCAGCGCCAGGAGGATGGGCGGCGCCACGTACACAGTATCGATCCGGTGCCTCTCGATCAGCGCGCAAAAGTTGGCAAAGTCAAAGCTCTCCAGCACCACCATGGTCGCCCCGCTGAGGATGCATATGTTGCTGGTCAGGATACCGTAGATGTGGAACATGGGCAGCACATGCAGCCACCGGCGCTCGAGCAGGCGGCTCGTGGCGGCGTGCAGGGCCGTGTCCTGCTCGTGAGCGGCAAAGAACTGCAGCGCGTTGGCGACAATGTTCCTGTGCGACAGCAGCACGCCCTTTGGCTTGCCGCTGGTGCCAGAGCTGAACACGATAAAGGCGGGCGTCGTCGCCGCCTCGCGCCTGGACCGCAGGTACACGCGCGGGAACGGCTGCGTCGAGAAGACGCTGTGGATGTCGCCCGCTCCTCCGTCGACCGTCACGATGCCGGCGTCCGGAATCACCAGGCCGGCGATGGCCAGCGCCTCCCTGACCACCGGGACGCTGGCCTGCTTGGTCACCACCACCTTGGGTCCAGTCAGCCTGAGCTGGTGCGCGAGCTCGTGCGCGGTGTATGCCGGGTTTGCCGTCGTCACCACGCCGCCGGCCATCTGCGCGCCCATGGCAGCGACGGGAAAGTACATGCTGTTTGGAAGGAGCATCGCCAGGACGTCGCCAGGCCGGAAGCCCAGGCTGTGGTACAGCCCGGAGGCAAACGCCTCGGTGTTTTGCTCGAGCTGCGCAAACGACAGCGTCCGCTCCTTGTATATCATGGCTGTCTTCTCTGGCTGCCGCCCGTACACCGAGTGCTGCTTGGCGTACGCAAAATAGAAGGACGGCAGGTCCACATCGGGGATCTCCACCTGCGGGAAGAGCGAGGACCAGATCATGGCGACAGCAGCAGCGGCTGGCGGTAGTAGCTGAATTACAGAGTAGCAGTTGAATTCGAGACACAGGAGGGCCGCGTGCAGATAGATGTTCAGAGCATACTCGCATGGGCACGGGTCAGGCCGTGCCAGCTCCCCCTTTATACGCGGCGCAGGCCCAGCACAACTGCAGGTGCCGATCTCCAGCTGGCTGCACACGCGGCCTGCGTGGGTAGCCGCTGCGATACGAGATGCCTGAAACTGAAAAAGGAAGGAGCTGCGGACGCTGGCCCATGTGATACGCCCCCGTCCGCAGGACACGACTCTGGCGGCGGCAGCCAAAGCAGGTCCAGCTGCCCGCACGCCCGATGCCAGCCGGCCAATACAGGTTTTCCGCACGCTTCGCCGCCGCGCTGCGCGGAGCCATCCAGCAAGAGCGGGCAGGCGGGCCAGAGCGCCGACGTGGAGGCCCGGGCGGATGGCGCGGAGGCCGGGGCGGATGGCGCGGAGGCCCGGGCGGTCCCTACAGACTGTGATGGTCCTGTCCGTCCCGCCCCTCCCTGCCCGCCGCCGCCACCGCCGCCGCAATTCTCCCGCCGTCAGCGTCGGCGAACACGAGCTCGGCCAGCGTGCTGCCGACAGCCTCGGCCAGCCTGCTCCTCTGCACGCTGGTCAGGCCGGCGGGCTCCAGGTCGTCGTAGCTGGCAGCAAGCGGCCGCAGCGCCTCCAGCAGCGCATCCCGGCAGTGCCGCCCGTCATCCACGAGCTGCGGGTTGTCCTTTTCAAGCTCGACGTCGAGCAGGCCCATGTACGCCTTCACGTTGGGCAGCACCAGCACCTTGACCATGCCGACGCCCAGCTTGGTCAGCCCGACGATGGCCCCGTAGTGGGTGGTCAGCGGCTTTGTCGGGTCCAGGAACGCGCGCAGCAGCGTGCGCGCAATGCGCGTCTTCAGCGTGTGGTACGACTGGCCAAACTGCTGGCAGATTTCGGCAATCTGCTCCGCCGCGCCATTGCGCAGGGACCAGTGGTCCTCTGTGTAGTTGTCGCACAGCCGCTTGCTGACCAGGCACGTCAGCAGCGACGGGACGAGCTGGTGCATGTACGGCTCGATGAAGAGATTCGGATTGCGCCGGATCGCCCGGGCGACAGCCATGGCCGTCGTCAGCACCTCGAGGTTGTGCAGGTTGTTCTTCACGGTCACTGCGATGTACTGCACAAAGTACGTCACCAGCTGGTGGATGCCTGCGTCAATGGCAATGCTCTCCAGCGCGGTCGACTTGACCACGGGGTCGGCGCTCTGCAGCGACTCTGTGATGCACTCGTAGTAGAGCTGGAGCTCCTTTGACAGCACGTGCTTGACCAGCGGGATCGTCTCCACGCCGTCCGACCGCTGCACCCGCGCGGGCTTCTTGGCCGCAGGCTCGCCGCCGCCGCCGCCGTCGTCGTCGGTCGGCATGGGGTTCTGCTGGATCCTCGGCTGCTCGCCCTCAATCGCCAGCCAGTGCGCGGTGTGCACAATCTCTAGCGGGACGCTCGGCAGCGGCTCCTCCAGCAGCGTGTCGAGGTCGATCTGCTCGTCGTCGACATAGTACACGTCCTCCAGCGCCGTCGACGCCCGGTGGAACTTTACGGGCCGCCCGGTCTCGAATCCGTATATCGGCTCGATATTCCGCACGCGCAGCGCACTGTTGACGTCGGCAACCGTCAGCTTGGTGCGCTTCGAGTGCTGCATGAACTTTGCCGCCTCGCTGATGATCTCGTGCAGCCGGTACTCCACGTCCTGCGCCATCGCGGTGGTTATCCCATCCTTCAGCTTGGGGATCCCGATGGACTCGGCAATGTTCTTCACGGTGTTCTTGGAGTATATCATTGCGCCAACAGAGCCGGCAGACGCACACGGGCAGCGAGAGAGGCAGCGCGAACGGCCATCCCCCGGCGGCGCCCGCCCTGACGACAGAAGCTGATATATTTGTGCCCTAAATGGGCGCAGCTGAGTAATGGGTGGTCACGCTATGAAAGGTTTAAGTAAGCACGTGCTCACCACCAACCGAATGCGCGG
>JANBOI010000304.1:0-10789 GCA_027595825.1 Coemansia biformis
TACTATCCGTCGAAGCAGACCATGAACATCATGAAGGTGCCGCGGCTCAGCCGGATCATGGGCGAGAAGCTCTATGATCCGGAGGAGATTGACCGCCTCAACGTCCTCGACAAGCGCCGGGCGCGCGGCAAGGGCGCGCCAAAGAAGGGCGAGGGCAAACGCGCGACGCTCGCCAAGAAGAAGCGGTAGTCGGGTCAGCGCGACGGGCCGCAAGTACCGAGGCCACCCCATGCGCCCGGCGCCGCAGCACGCTGACGCTCCCGATCCCTGTGTGTGGGAGGTGGCAGGGGCTGCCACGCCGCGAGTGTTGTATGCTGGAGCGAGAAGCTGCAATAGGTGGCCATTGTGAAAGAGATGGACCGGGTCCGTCCGCCAGGCAGGCGGGAATGCCGCAAATACAGCAGATCATGCTCCCTCCATAACAGCAGAGGCCGCGGCTGTCAGCGAAAGCTAATTCAGCCGGGCTGAGCCGCCGCGGCCCCGGCGTTCGGCCTCGTCCACGCGCGCGCCAGCTATCCACCAAAACATGCCCGAGGCCGGGATCATGGCGGAGACGGACGATTTTTGCATGTACTTTTAGTAAGTGGATATGGCACCATGGCCCATTTGGGGGAGGGCGCTGTCGGCCAAGAGACTTGCCCTACTCTGCTGATGCAAACGGGCAGCGGCTAACGGGGCGCGAGTCGCATATGACACGGCTGAGCTGCTCGTGGTAGCTCTGGGCACAAGGGGCGGCATGGTCACGAGTTCTTCCGATTTGAAATCGACCGCCACGGGCGGCTCAAGTACGCCAACAACTCAAACTACAGGCGCGACAGCATAATCCGCAAGCGGCTCCGGGTGAGCCCGATGGTCTTGGCCGAGATGAAGCGAATTATCGAGGACAGCGAGATAATGAGTGAGGACGATGCAAAGTGGCCGCGGCGCGACGAGAATGGCCGGCTGCAGCTGGAGATCACAATGGGCGACAAGCGGATCAGCTTTGAGACGGCCAAGATCGCGTCACTGGCCGACACGCTCAACACCGACGACCCCGAAGGCCTTCGGGTGCTGTACTACCTGGTGCAGGACTTCAAGTGCCTTATCCTGTCGCTCATCGCGCTCCACTTCAAGATCAAACCGATTGCGTAGGCCGAGCCCGCATGGGCTGATACGCGCAGACTGGAGCGGGTGAGAGAGCGCACTTTGGCGGCTGGATTGGCTAGCAAAGCGTATGTGGTTGAATACATGGCACAGACAGGGTATATGTGGCGGTGGTGGTGGCAGGGATATCAGGGCAGGGGGGCTTACAGGGACGCGATAAACTCGCCGGCCCGGGCAATGGCAAGCTGGGCGTCGGGCAGGCTGAGGAACTGGTGGAAGACATGGATCATGTCAGGGTAGCATTCGTAGACGTGGCGCGCGGGGCCGGCGGCGGGGTTGGCAGCGGCAATGTTCTCGTGGAGCTGGGAGATTTCGTCGACGATGATCTCCTTCTCTCCGGCCTGGATGAGCGTCGGCGGGAACCCGGCAAAGTCGGCATAGACCGGCGAGACCAGCGGGTGGGCCATCTCGCGCAGCATCGCGGCGTCGAGCGGCCGGCCGGGCGCGTAGAACGTGCGGGCGGGGCTCAGCGGCGATGACAACGGCGGCGCAGTGAGAAAGTCAAAGCGCGCATTGCGCTTCAGGCTTGGGCGCTCGGTGGTCAGATCCGCCCAGGGCGAGAGCAGCAGCAGCCCGCGCACGCCGGTGCCGGTATGGCGCAGCAGCACGGTCAGCGCGAGCGCGAGGTTGCCGCCGGCGCTGTCTCCAGCAATGGTAATGTCGCCCGGCGCGAAGCCGCGTGCCACGAGGTGCCGGAAGGCAATGTAGGCGTCGTGCAGCTGCGCCGGGTACGGGTGCAGCGGCGCCAGCCGGTACTCGATCGTCACGCACCGCTGCACCGCGTGCGCCGCAATCCGCCCCACCAGCGCGCGGTGCGACGCCGCCGAGCCCAGCTTGTAAGCGCCGCCGTGCAGGTACAGGATGATGCGCTCGCCCGCAGCCAGCGGCGCGCAGTCGAACGGGGATGCTGTCGAGCCGCTGCCGTCCGCCGTCAGCTGCAGCGTTGTCGGCACCACGAGCTCGTAGGGGATCTCGCGCACCCCTCCGGCCGCGCGATCGGCCGCGTCCAGCGCCAGCAGGCCGCGCTCAGCTGGCCCAGTTCCGCCAAACGCGGCCGTCGCGTCGACCGCAACGCCAGCGACTCTGATAGCGCCTCGCCGGTGCACGCCAATCTCGGCTGGCAGCGTGGACTCGGGCAGATCCCATTTGCGGTTCTCGGCCGCCACCAGCGCAAAGTCGATCTGGTCGATGGCGTCGTCGGTCGGGTCCGCCTCGGGCCGCGTGCGGATGGCCCGGTGGATGGCGTCGCGGCGAACCTGAAACCAGAGCGGCCATTTGGCGCACCGCGGGCCATGGATGTAGTAGCTCAGCGTCGACTGCGCGACGACTGCCGCCATCGAGATGACCAGCGCGGCCTTTGCCAGCAGGTCGGGCATCCCGCAGACAGCGCAGCAGGCGAGGCAGGGCAGATGTATCTCGTAGCGCTAATGGAGAAGGGGCGCTCCACGCAGAAACAAGGAGAAGAGGATGTGCCTTGCAGATATCGCCGCGGCAGGGCCATTTGAACGAGCGAGGGCGGCGACAATCAGGGCCACTACACGCGTGGGCCGCACGGCCGGCCTGGAGCACAATTGCAGACGCTCGTGCGCGCCGCCGCTCGAGCGCCAAGAAGCGGAGCACGTCTGGCCCCCCGCCTGCCCACCCGCCAAGATGCGGAATCGGCGGGGCCAGGCGAGCGCTCGCGAGGCTGGCTGGTGAATGCGCAGACGACATCAGCGTGGATGCCGCGCGAGACACGTGGCGCCGAGGCGGCTCCGTGCGGGGAGCTGCGCGGCTGCGGCAGGGAGAGGCCATCTCCGCATGGGTTCTGGTTTGTATGGTCAATCGAACTGTAGGGGACTTGTGCTACAGCTGCGGACTCTTTGCCGGGCTGTCGTCAGCGCTGCTGCTGCTGCTGTCCTGGGCCGCGCCGCCGGGGCATGCAAAGACCCACTGGGCGACCTTTTGCTTGGCTAGGCCCGCGTCGCGCGGGATGTCGCTGATCTGGAGCTTTGGGTGGTGGCGCGCGTCGCTCTCGAGCCGGAAGAAGCGCGGAACAAAGCGCTCGCCGCAGGATTCGCGCTCGCGTGCATCCAGCCGCTGCCGCTCCTCGATGGCCGACTTGTATGTGGTGGCCGCGTCCTGGTCGCCCTCGCGGATGGCGCGGGTGACGTCCTTCCACAGGTTGCGCGACTCGTTCGGCTCCTGCCCATGGAGGTCCGCGACTATCTGCGGCACCACGTCCTCGTTGGCCGAGGCGAACAGCACCTCGGGCCCGCTGCCAACCTTCCGGCGATCCGCGATGTACATGGTCGTCTGCCAGTTGCCCGAGATGTCAAACAGCACCTCGCGCGTCGAGATGCGCCGGATCCGGCCCGTGATCTGGTTGTATGTCCCCCACAGTAAGCCCTTGGTCTTGAACTCGACCTCAAACACCAGGTCGCTCTCGGTGCACGTCACCGTCGACACCTCGCCCAGCTCCAGCACCATCTTCCCAAACAGGATCCCGCGCGCATACATGTTTGGGTACGTGACCTCATACGCCTCGCCACGGTCCAGAAAGTGGATCCGGCCGTAGCCCTCCAGCAGCATCCCGACGCTGTTGCCAAAGAACCGGCTCTTGGGCCGCAGGTCGCCCTCAATCGCGATGCGGTGCTCGGGGCTGTGGTAAAACATGGCCGTGATGGGCGGGTGGTGCGACACCTGCTCGGCCACAAAGCACGCGCTGGTCCCGTCGTCAAACGCGTACCGGGACCGGAAGAACTCGCCCAGGGCCGGGTTGTATGGCTTCTTCACGCCCTTGGGGTGGATGTGCCAGCCGGACATGTAATATTTGACCACGCCAATGAATCGGTCGACCGGATCGTCGCACTTGCTGGCGCTACATACCAGGCAGGCCGGCCGGCTGCGGCGGGCGGGATGCTCAGCTGCCGCAGCTGAACCGCTGGCACTTCCCCTCCCCCACTCCGATCCATGCGTGGTTCTGGAGAAGCGATACGTACCTTATGAGGAAGTCGGGGTGCGACATAAAGTCGGTGACCCGCTCGGTGAAGCTGCGCGGCTCGAGCACAAACGTCGGGAAGGTGATGCGCGACAGATCCATGTCCTTGCCGAACTGCGTGATCATGCTAAGGATAATGTTCCGCGGCTCGTCGTCCAGCTCCTCCTCCACGGCGGCGCACTCATCGCTTCTGCTCATTTCCGCTGCCTAGGGTGGAGCTGCACCCGCCAGTGGTTGTATATATAGATGGGCCGTTCGAATTGCGGGCGTTGAGCAGATAAAGAGGAGGTGCAAATTGCTGGAGGAGGCGCGGAGCAGGGGGAGGCAGAGTTGGACAGGGCTTGGCAGGGCAGCGTTGGACAGAGGGTCGAGCGCGGCCAGGCACCGCCGGTCAGCACAAGAAGCACGCAGGCGTAGTGTCTACTGTCACCCAGGGCGGCCCTACTCTCCCTGCGTCAAGCAAATAGTGCCTCGTGTGCAAAAGGCAAAGCAAAAGTCTGAGAGAGATGGGCTGGCGGAGTCTGGCGGCGCGTGGGCCCACTGTGGCTGACAGAAGCCCCATGTGGCTCCTTTCCCCGGCCCAGCCCGGCCCGGCCCCTCCACCCAACGCCCGCGCACAGCGCCACATCCGCGACACCTGCGGCAGCCCAGGCGGGATCTCCGGAGGCATCCCTGGCGGCCGCCGCTAGTCGGCCATGGCTGCCTCGGGCGCGGCTGTGGCGTGGGCTTTGGACTTCAGGAGATCGACGGGCGCGCCCAGCGTCTGCGTCGTCGGCACCATCAGCACGAGGTTCTTCACGGCCACCTCCTTGCGGTAATGCGCCAGCGCGTTCGTAAAGGCGTCGCGATTCTTGGTCGTCAGCACGTAGTCCGTCGCCGACAGCAGCTCCTTCAGCGCCGCAACCAGGTCGTCGCGGCGCTCGGCCGGCTGGTACTGCACGACCTGGCCCGTGTGCTGCAGCGCAAACTCGCGGTCCAGCACCATCAGGCAGAACAGCGGCCGTGAGAACGACCAGTCGTTGGGGCGGTCCTCAAACAGCACGATGTTCAGGATCGTCCGTAGCAGGTACTGCGTGACGTCACTCCTCCCGCGCACCAGCGCCACCAGCTCGTCGGCCCGGCCGGCTTCGGCGCCCTCGATCGCCGCCGTCAGCACCCCGTCGATGACGCTGCACGCGTTCGACGAGACCGGCGTCTCGGCGTGGTCGAATGCCTCAACGCACAGCCGCATGATCTGCTCGTATGCCGGCTCGCCCAGCGGCACCAGGCTGATGTTGCTCTTGGCCAGCAGCACGTCCAGCATCGCCATCGCCGCCTTGCCCAGCTTTGGGTACGCAATGATGTCCGCCACGGGAAAGTGGCACAGCAGCTCCAGCACAGTCTGGTACGCGCGCTCCAGCGCGACATCGCCATACAGCGGCATGACGCCGATGGCCACGTACTTGCCCGCGATCAGCCGCACCAGGATGTCAAAGCACACGGCAACGCCCTTGTACCGCTCCTTGTACACGTCGTGCACAGGCGCCGTCCCCGCGCGCAGCACCGCGCTGCCATACTCCCAGATGGCCTGGCTTGCCTCGCGGAAGATCAGGATGCCGTTGGCCGACGACACGTCAAAGTTCATGCGCTGCGTGCGGTTGTAGACGAGCTCGGCCATGAACTTTAGCCCCGCAATCTGCACGCGCACGTCGCTGCTCATCTGCACAGCGCGCTGCACCAGCCGGAAGCGCGCCGGATACAGCCACTCGAACACACGGACATAGTTGGCCTTGGATGACACCGCCGCCAGGAACCCGCGCAGGTCGCGCAGCGTGTGGACCAGCCCCGGGCGCACCGTATCCTGCGCCAGCTGCGTGTCACTCATGCCCAGCAGCTCGTCGACCGCCAGCGCCCACGGCTGCATGAACTCGGCAAAGTGCGCCGGCTGCACCGCGTCAGTGGTGAACAGCACGCGCCCCAGGCTGCCGTAGTACTGCGCACGCAGCTTGTACTCGTCGATGCTGTGCAGAAACGGGAAATGCTCGCTGCCGTGGTTGCGGAGCAGCAGCTTGACCGTGTCTAGCTGCGCAAGATGGCGCATCCCGACGTACCCGGCGGTCATGTCGTGGAGCAGCTGCAGCGACTGCCGGATTGCCGGCGACTTTGGCGGCCAGCTGCGGAACGTGAACAGCACCCTCTGTAGCGTCAGCTCCAGCACGTTGAGGCCGTCCGGCAGCCCCACCAGCGCCGACAGCTTTGTGTACACCGACGGCGCCCGGCACCCCTGCTCGCCGACGTAGCTCGCGCGGAAGGATATGTACAGCTGGATAAACGCCATCTCGAGCGCCTCGCACGGAGGCACCCCGATGCTGCTCTGGATCCGCTGCTGCACCAGCCGGTCCAGCTCCAGCCCCGTTGCAAACAGCTCCGCGTCGCGCTCGTCGTCCTCGGACTGCGAGCGGTACGGCTGCCGCGCCGCGATGCACTGGGCCGCCGCGTACACCGGCCACGCCAGCTGGCCCTCCAGCACCACCACCGCGTCCTGTCCGCCCTGGCCCGTGCGCAGCGTCTCCTGGTACTTGCCGGCCATCTCGCTCAGCGTCTCGAGCACCACCGTGCTGCACGTCCCGTACGACGACCGCGCAATCGCCGCCACGAACCCCATGTTCTCCAGCAGGGCGCCCGTGTCCTCGAGCGGGCTGTCGGCAACCGACTCGCCCGACGCCGCGCGCGACGTGGCCAGGACCATCGCGCGCAGGTACTCGCGCGCCACGCGCGGGAGCGTCTGGGCAATGACGTCGCCGGCGATGGCCACGTTGGTGTTGTCGCGCGAGTCGTGCGACGCCGCCACCTTTGCCCAGAACGTCAGCAGCGGCGCCATGCTGTTTGGCGACCACTCCCACAGCGTCAGGCCCGTCATGGTGAATGCGGCGGTTGCCTCCATCAGCCTGCGGTACACGGGCGCCTCCTCGATCTCCACCAGCGTGTGGATGCAGCGGAAGCGCGCCAGGAGCCGGCACAGGTGGTGGTAGTTGTCCACGTCCTCCAGCCCAATGGCCCCCTCCAAGATCTCGGCAATGCCCTCTGACATGCGCTTGACAAACTTGATGCGCACCGCCTCCATGTAGAACGACCGCCGGATCGACGCCACCTGCACCAGCGTCTCCATGAACTGGCCGCTGATCGGCGGCTCGCTGTGCTTGTAGCCGTCAAAGTACGCGTCCAGGAAGCCATCCGTCTGGATCATGTCCTTCCACGGCGACGGGATCTGGATCGCGACTGCATCGTCCGACGCCTCGTCGGGGGCCAGCCCGATAAAGTCGAAGCCCAGGCACTCCTTTTGCAGCAGCAGCGCCTGCGACAGGATCACCCGGCTGCCTGCTGCCGCGGCGCTCTCGGGCCCCTGCGCAAGCGCGCCGACGGCCCTGCGCATCGCACCCAGCGCGTACTCGTAGATTGCCTTGAGCTGCTTGTCGCGGAAGGTCACCACCACGCGCTTCTGCTTGGAAAGGTACTTTGGCGGGAGCTCGTGGTTGAACTCCTCGACAAACGCGCGCATCATCTGCAGCCCCAGCAGCTCCTCCTGATGTGATCCGGCCGGGCCCTCGACCAGCGAGTCGATGACATTGCGGGCCTCGGGCATGTCGAACCAGGCAAACATCACCACCAGCGCAAGCGTGCGCGTCGCGTCGTTGATCAGGAAGGCCGGCTTGTCGGCGAGCTTCTCTCGGATGGCGCCAAACAGGCTGTTGCCTACATGTCGCCTGGGCAGCCAGCGGACACAACAATGATGCGTTAGCGCTTCCCGCCTGCATTGTGTGCCAGGAAAACGGTGGCATGTGCGCGTGCGCATGCCACTTCCATGCATGCGGCCCAGGCCCCGCCCACGGCAGCCGCCCTGCAGGGCGCGTCAGGGTTGCGTGCCGCACACGCCTCCGCATTCCCGAAGCCGCCAGCAGGAGCGGCTGGGCCACGCGAAGTGGCGCGCGCGCGCGTGCGGGAGTCTCCGTCACCCACGGCCCTGCTGACTAGGCGGACCCGGTCAGCTGACGGCCGGAAATGGATGCGATGAAGCCGGGGCCGGGGCCATGGCGTGTCCCGGCCCTGCGGCTGGGCCGCCACCGCCCGCCGCAGGGCGCGCCGGCTTCCAACTTACGCAGATCTGTCTTCAGGTCGTCTGGGATGACGCCCAGGTGGTTGAGGACCAGCGTGCGCAGTCGGCGCACGACGTAGGTGAGCGAGAACACGGCGGACGTCTGGTGCAGGAACCAGGTCATCAGCTGGGCCGCATCGGCGGGGCCCTTGATGGTTGGGAACACGGCCATCACCCGGTCGTGCCCCGCGCTGAACCCGTACGAGCCCTCCAGCTCCGCCAGCGACTCGGAGAACGTCGGAAAGTAGTAGCGCAGCCTGCGCTCGGCCTCCCCGCGCACGTCGGCCGTCGGCGAGCTCAGCGCCTGCTCGCACCACTTGTCGAGCTGCTCGAGCGTCGGCTGCTGGGCGCCGCCCGCCCCGAGATTGGAATGCATGTGCACTGCGCCCCCGTCTGCCAGAGTGGCTGGCCAGGCGCCAGCAGGTGTCGTCCTCGGGAAGAGCGCCTCCGAAAGTAGCCGGCACGGACAGCAGTGGGCCTCTTGTCGAGGAATGCCGAGGGAGAACAGGCGCGTTGTTTGTGTACTTCTTGCGGCTGCCGGCGGAAGGAGGAGGGGGGCGGGCGGGCGCCGCACGTGTGCGCAGCCGCCTCACACGGCGGGCGGGGAGCCGGCACCGGGCCCGCACCCGCACATTGTGCTGATCTGATAACCGGCGCGGATCGCCCGGGTCCGCCACCTGGCAGCAGCTCCGCTGAGCGCGTAGAAACATCCCGTGACTCGGCGCGGCAATGGTCCCGGCGGGGCTGGGGAAGGAGGGCCGGCGGGCGCGCAAAGTCCCTGAGCGCGCGTCCCTCCCCCTGGCTGCCGCCGCCATAGGCCCCGCGGCCTGGGCCGCTTTTGCTCTTGATAGCCGTGCTCTCCTCGCCATTGGCAATTCCACGCCCCGCGCGCGCGCTCTCTTTGCCTCGGGACACGATGCAAGCGCGGCCACAGCACGCGGCGGGCGCCCCGGGGGCCGCCGCCAGCATCAGCGGGGATGATGCCATCCGGCGAACCGCCCGGGTGCTGCGCCAGCTGTATCACCGCGAGCGGCAGTGGCTGGCGGCACGGACAGCCGAGCAGGCAGCGCGGCTGACGCAGCAGGGTCTGCTGCGCCTGAGCGACCAGCTGCACTACGGCGAGATAGCCTTCGTGCTGCTGCGCCTGAAGCCCTGTGTCCTGGTCGACTTTGCCGGCGACCGCGACCAGCTGCGGGACTATATCGCCGGCGTCGTCGCCCCGTCCCTGCGCGATCTCAACGCGGTGGGCGCGCTGGGCGCGGGCGCCCGGGACTGCGCGGACACGACTGGCGCCTGCTACCCGCGGCGCTTCCGCCTGGTCTGCGCCCGCATCGACGGCGAGCTGGCCAGCCCCGAGGTCGCGAGCTGGACGGGCGCATACGTGGTGTACGACGAAACGTGGCCCGAGTCGGACGCCTGGGCCAGAGATAACCTGCTCAACCCCGCCAAGACGACCGTCAGCGAGGCCGAGCTCGCCCGCGGCCTCGACTACCCGGGATCCATCCCGCAGACGCCCGAGGACATGCGCGCCGTCGTGCCCGTGTCGTATCTCGGCCGCATCAAGTAAGTGGCAGCGCGAGGTGTGGAAGGCGTGACATGGTGTGCCTCAATACGTGATCCGCCTGCCGGCCGCCAGCTAACGCGGGAGGCGCCCCGGCGCTGACACGTAATGCCCAGCTGACATGTAGGAGCGAGAGCGGTGAGTGGATGTCGGACCGGTGGGAGTGTCTGACCTCCTACGCCGTCCTCCAACACGAGCTCCCGCAGACCGCGCTGCACCGCATGCGCTACCAGGCGATCAGGATGTTTGGCATCGAGATCCAGGTCAACATGGACACATCGATGATAGACGAATTCCCCATGCAGTAGCCGCCCAGCCCTGCGCAATCTCCTTTGCTGCTCATCTTGTCTGCGTCTGTCTCTGCTGCCATCGTCTCTTGCGCTCCTACCATCTTTCTTGCGGTGTCATGTTCGTTCGTTCGTTTTCTATTAATGTTGCGCTAAAGGACTCGTACTACTGCCAGCGAACGCAAAGCTGGCGCTGAGACCTCCGTCTACAGCTTGCACTTGAGTCGGCGCGGCGGGAACCGCTTCCTGAGAAAGTTGCGCACCGGTCCGTTGACGACAAGCACCTGCCATGCATTCGCAGCGGCCATGTTGCCGAGGCAGAACCCCCAGAGCCGGTACCGGCTGTCCCGCGGTATGACATTGTGGCCAAGCGCGCTGTTGTACGGCTCGATGCTCCATGTGGGCCGCTTGTAGCCGAGCGCAACAAGCGCTGACGGGCTGCCACAGTTCAGCCTGAATGCGCACCCGACGCGATTCGGGTCCGCCAGGAGCATGTACGAGACAAACGCCACCAGGAATGCCCACACCGCCAGCAGCGCATAGTTACGGTACCACCCGGCCCGGAACCGGTATCCAAAGTTCACCACAAAGCCGTTGTTGATGAACTGGTACGTCGCCACAAACGAAAGAATGCTCGCTTCGTAGTTGTCGCCCAGCAGCCACCACTTTGTCACATCCACCTCCGA
>JANBOI010000305.1:0-10781 GCA_027595825.1 Coemansia biformis
CCAACGCGCTGCTCGACTTTGAGACATCGGCCGACGAATCGTTCTCCAGGGACTTTTTCGGCTCCACGGGCCTCTTTGACGACGGCAGCCAGGCCAAGCAGCCATGACATGTCATGTACATATAATGTCCAAATGGCTAGGGTGCTTGATGTACTTTTTGTATCTCCGTTTGCAGTGTGGCGGACAAAAAGATGGTGGCCGAGATCGAGTTACTCGAGCCGATACTGCAGCTCCCCATTTCGTCGCACGCTTTGTGCACGCAACCCGTGGTGTGGACCAGGATCCATGTGTGCCCATGACGGCACTATCCTCCGATATATGCATGGTTGCGCCTCCCGCTCCGCATCACGTTTTTTTTTTGGACAACGCTGATTTCTGCTGGGCATTGTCACCTGCCAAGACTCATTGCGCGGGAGTGCCAGCCGGCTGCAGGCGTCCTCGCTTCTCGTCTTCTGTCTGCAGGTTTGCCTGATAGCCGCTCCCTCTACTATTGCACATACATGAGCCAGTCGTCGCAGCGTCCCGGGGCCTCCGCAACACGGGCCACCACGGCCAGCAGCCGCATCCAGTCGCCGCCGACCAGCACCAAGGGGGATAGCGTGCTGCTTGACGATGCCTCGGACAGCGAGGCAGGCACCCCGACCAGCGGGCTGGACGGCGTCGATGGCGCGGCGCTCGCGGTTGCGTGTCCCTTGCCAACGCTGAAGTGTGTAGAGGGGGAGATGCGGGTGCTCCTGGGAACCGAGGGGGGGTGCGGCTGGGAATGCCAGCCGGACCCGTTCTACAAGGCGCCCTCCAACAACAAAGGGCCGATTATTGGCGGCTCGCTGGGTGCAATGCTGTTTGTGTTGGGCATTCTCCTCGTGCTGCTGCTCGCCGTGCACGGCAAAAAGGTTCGCCGCGAGCGGGCAACGTATGCAAAAGACACGGAGGATCTGGTTCGCGAGCTGTCCAGTGAGCCTCTACTAAGGAGCACGCAGAGCGTGTACCGGAGGCTGTCCGTGGGCGCGGCCAGCGTCGCGACCCAGGAGGGCCTGGCGTCCAGGCTTGCGCCATTCTTTGGCCTCCGCAGCGGGGCCGAACAGAGTGCGCGGCTCGACCCTTACTTTGTGGCCATGGCCCCGGTGCCCAACGACGCAGGCACCGAGCTCACAATGGACATTGTCGACCGCCCGCCAGAGAACGACCCCTCACTGGCCATTGCCGAGGGGGCCGTTCCCTACCGCCAGGAGAAGACTGCCGCTGCGTACCCACTGCTGGCCGTGTTCTCGTTGCCGCCCGATCTCGATGAACCTACGGAAGTGCACCATGGTCACGGAGACATTGCGCCGCAGCAGACTCCGACTGCGCACCCGCTGGAGCGAGCAGACACCCTGGAGGACCTCGTATCCCCGTTCTCCAGCCACCAAACCACGCCAGACTACGAGGCAGCCAAGAGGTCAGGCCACGCGGCAATAGCCGCCGCCCGTGTTACCGCCATGGGATCGCCCGCGCTCGCGTCGTTCGACCCGTTCTGCGCAATCCCCAGTATACCGAGCTCGCCATTCAGTGCAAGTCCGCGGAATCCAAGCTCCTACCATAGCAGCAGCGGGCCGCCCAGCGGCTCTGCGCACTGACTTGCCCAGTCACAATACTGGCTTCCTCAATCGACCATTGTGCATCTACAGGGCCCAACTGGGGCGCCTCATCGCCGCCGCCGCAACATACCTGTTACATCATCACTCGTATATGTGGACTCGACACTCCATTCAAAACCCCGTACGAAAACTCAATTATGATTGTAAGCTCTAGTTCTACAGCACTAAAGAATGCGTGTTTGGTCGTTTGAAAGTGAGGATGACATATTGCAGGTGATAACCAGAACTTTTAGAATGGCGGGTGGGCAAGCCGGGGCCGGTCAGCCGAGGCGCCAGAGCCGGTGGGAGACGAGCTCCTGTCTAGAAACGACGGCGCAGCCGTGGAGCGGACCCTGGGCGGCAGCGACGGGAGTCGCCGGTAGTCCCCAGGCAGCGAAGTGGGTTGCTGCTCCTGCTGCTTCTGCTGCTGCTGCAGGCTATACGCGGCCTGCGGCGGCTGGGGAATGCCCTGCCTTCGCCGCTGGCTGGCCGAGCGACTGGCCAGCGGAAAGGGCGGCAGCGGGCGCGCCGTGTCGGAGGGCGCTTCGGCTGCATCGCCAGTTCCCGGGCGCGCCGACGACGCCATCTCAAACTGCAGAAGCATCGGTGACAGGTGGTGGTTCCGCATCACGGACATCTGATCGAGATGCCGCACAATCTCCTCTTCGTCGACGTACAGCGGGCTGGTCATTAGCGGCGGGCTGAACGGTTCGTCCTCGCCCAGCTCGCGCGCAATGTCCAGCAGAATGTCGGGGCGTCGCCGCCGGGGCTCGCCCGCGGGTACCAGCGGCGGCGATGCTGCGGATACGGGCGCCGGGCTCTTCACCGGCACGCCGTACACGCCGCGACGACGGCTGAGGCTGCGCGCGGCAAGCCCCCTGCCAGATGCACCGCTGCGGGTCGACATGCGGCTGTTGAGGGACTCGGTGCTGCCGAACTGGAGCTGCGCCTGCTGGCCAGCCGCGCGGTCGTCGGGCGACTGCGTCTCCCAGGTTTGCCTCGTGTCCTGCATGCGGCTGCCTAGCGGGATGAGCACATTGAGCCCAACGCTCTCAGCCGCACCAGTAGCGGCGATATGGCTGGGCTCCATCGGTAGCACTGCGTGGGGCGGGAGCTCTGCTCCCAGGTCATGCACTGAGCCCGGCGGTGTGGTGCCAGCCCCGCTGAGAGCCACATCAAACTCGAGCTTGAGGTCGCTCGGGATGTCGAGGCCCTTGCTGTGCGGCTGGAGGTCCAGCTGCAGCGAAAATTCGGATTCACAGTCGTCCCGCCCGCGCCGGAGGCCGTGGCCCTGCGTGGCGGAGCTCGACGAGGCCGCACTGGCAGTGGTGCTGCTTGTCGGTGCCCGCTCCATGCGGCCTTTGGGCGCCGCCGCTGAGCCGGCAGCCCTAAATCCACCGCCAAATACCACCTGGATGCTGCTCGCTGACGCGACAGACACGACAGACATGGTGCGACGCTTGACAAACATCTCGCCCTCGCTGCTGGTCGCCTTGGGCCCGCACTCGGCCGGGGTTGCCTCCAGTATCACCAAAGATGACGTCGATCCCGCCAGGCTCGCAGCCTGCTTCTCCAGCGCGTCACTTGGCGATGCGTCGTGCGCATGTGAGCGTGGCGATGAGATGCTCGACGACCGGATGCGCGACCCCGGGCTGGTGCGCGATCGGGAGCGCGTGTCGGCAGGCTCAAAGTCGAAGCTGCTCGAGAAGAGCGGAAGCTCGTTGAATGTGTGCGACGGCTTGCGTCCACCGTACGTCCCGAGCACGGACATATCCGAGCCCTTGCGCTTGTTTGCCGGCGGCTTTGCCGTCTCGCCCAGGCTCAGCAGCGGCGGCGGAAGCTGGCTGCCACTGACCAGCATGCTCTGCACGGGCGCCTTGCGCGTAGGGGTCGACGCTGGCGACGTAGGGTTTGCCGGCGGATCGCCATCGTGCTGTGGGTCGTGCTTCAGCGTGTGCACCCGGCGCGACGACACCATGGGCGGGTTCTTTGTTTTGAGCTTGTACCGCCCCAGCACAGTCAGCGGCGTCGTGATGGTCGAGGGATTGTATGGCGACGACCCGGACGACGGGCCGACAGTGTCAGCGGCCACCGCGTTGCTGTACGCCGAGGAGAAGAGATTGGTCGTGTCGACGGCCTCTCTGGGCACTCCCGATGCCCGGTTCTTGCCAGACGAAAACAGATGCTTTGCCCGCGAGAACAGCTTGCGCGGCGCCGCCGACACCGCCTCGGTCTTGACCGACGACGAGCTGCCCAGCGCGTTCTGCCCAAACAGCGACGCCAGGATGCTGCGGTTGTAGCACTGCTGCACGCGCCGGTGCTCCGGGTACGCCAGCAGCACGTACTGGTACATGACGATGGCCTGTTCGACTAGGCGGCACAGCGCCGACCAATTGTCCGCCGCCTCGTGCTCCTCTATCAGCTCCGCGTACGTGTCGAGCGTGCTGCCCCCGTGCTGCGCGTCGAGTGGGAGGACAGTCGACGTGACGTGGAAGTAGTCGTCGCCGTAATCGACAACACGGCAGGCCTGCAGCGGGTAGTAGGACATGTCGCTCGGCTCGCTCAGCTCACACTGCTCGCTCGATTGCTCGCCGGGCGAGCCCGCCGTCTGCCGGTAGTCCCAGACGACAGTCATGTCCGCGACCAGCGCGCTGGGGCAGTTCTGCCGAGACCGCACATAGTCGGCCGAGTCCCAGATCCGAACGGTCCACGACTGGCCTCCAACGTCGACGCGGTCCAGCTCCGGGTGCCCGATTCCGACAGCAGGCTGCACCTCGCTACTGGCACCCGGCTTGGCCCTGCGACCGCCGTCCTTTGCGCGCGTTGCCGGTGCGTTGGCCGGCGCACCCGAGCTGCTGCCGTGACGGCTCAGCGTGCCCGGCGTCGACTCGAAGCAGCGCGCGATGCTCCGCTCCCATGCCGTGTTCAGGAACTCGAAGAAGGCATCGCGCGACAGCGAGTGGTCGGCCTCGAACTCGTGCAGCGACTGCGGGTACCAGTACCCGTGGTCGCCGTACGACTCGTATGTGGCCTCCACCGGGTACAGGATGCGCGCAAAGTCCTGGTGCAGCTGCTCGGTGGGCACCTTGGCCGCCATCGCGCGTAGCTTGGCCTGTGCGTCGAATGACGGGACGGGCGACGCTTTTGCAGAGTCCAGCGAGACGATCGACGACCCAGACGACTTGGGGCCCTTGGGGACGGCGCCCGGCGTGGACGAGGCGGCGTGCTGGCGGCCCACGAGGCTAGAGTCGGCGGCGGGCGGCCTAGAGTCCCCGGCGTTTACCGGGTAGCGATGGATAAAGAATGACCGCGAGCTCGGGCTCTGGCTCTTCTCCAGGAGGCTGACGCGCGCGATGTCGACCCAGGCGGTAAAGCGGCCCCAGCGCTTGCGGGCATTCGGCCCGCCGGCGGTCGTCGACAGGAAGGCATTGGACGGCGGAGCGAGGTCCGCGCCGCACGAGCACCCGTCCTTGCGCGACTGCAAGCCAGCGCCGGCGGCACCGATGGCTGAGCTGCTCTTGCTGAGGTCGGCAGCGTGCGCATGGATGGGGCAGGCGTCGCGCTGCGCGGACTTGCCCGTGACCCGGATCCCGCCGTGGCCCTTGGGCGGCCAGAAACGCTCGACAATCATCAGCAGGTCGGAGAAGACCAGCAGGCACATGGGCCGCTTGGGCGCGCCGGTGGCCAGGTCAATCTCGGAGACGTCGACGGCGCCAATGAACTCGCGCGACGCGCTGATTAGGTTTGGCGGGCAGCCCTCGATGGTGGTGTGGATGTGGTGGAGCTCGGCAACGGATTCGGCAACCTGGTTGTCGGCCAGCTGGCCGATCTCGTTCACGCGCTCCATTGCAAGCCGGATGCGGGGCACGTCGGGGTCGTCCTCGGGGATGGTCTTGAGCAGGTCGGTCAGCAGCAGCGTGTACCGCGGGATGCGCTGGACGGGCATGATGAGCAGGTCGCTGATGCCGAGCTTGCGGCACTCCTCCCGCTCGCGCGTCTTTTGCAGGAAGGCGGCGTAGAGCGGATTCTTGGCCTCGAGCTCGCGGGACGACGACAGCGCGTGCTGGTAGCCGTTGATGTAGCGCTTATATACATGAAAGTCGACAAAGTGGTCGCGGCACAGCGAGCCGATGGTCTCCTTGGGGTCCATCTCGCCCAGCTGCCAGGCCTCCAGATCGCCCAGGAAGCGCTCGTTGACCTCTGTCACGCGCTCAATGTTGCCAAAGATGACATGTGCATCGTATGCCGGAATGAGCGCGTTGTTGGCCGAGCGCGCGGCCGAGCGCAGCGGCACCGAGTACAGGTCGATGAGCGTGCGCAGCTTTTCGACGTAGCTGCGCTCAGTGGCGATCAGCTCCTGGACAACGTTGCTGCGTTTGGTCTCGAGCTCCTCGCGCGTCTTCTTGCGCTTGCCGGGCTTCTGCGCGGCCTTTGGCTTTTCGGGCGTCGACTCGTCGCCGGGGCGCGGTGAGTCGCGGGCGGCGCCAGGATCGCCGCGCAGCCGCGCGCTGGCGCGCTCCAGCGCACGCAGAAACCGCCGGTGCGGCGCGGCCATGTCGGTCAGCTGCGAGTGGTGGCGGGGGCTGACGACAACAAAGTCCAGCCGCATGCGCCGGCGGTAGAGCTTGGGCTCGAGGTTGCGCAGCAGCGGCTTGAGATGGTCGTCGCGGATCTCAGTGAGGCTCTCGGTGGCCACAGCCAGATCGCGTGCGGCACGCTCGGCGGCCAGGAACGCGTAAATCTCGGCCAGCAGCGTGGCGTCTTCGGCAGCGGTGACCCGGGCGTCCTCGCTGCCATCGACGTCAAACGACGCCGAACGCTGCGCGTGCGGCGACCCGGCACCGGCGTCAAACAGGCCCTCAACAAAGTCGGAGATCTCGGCACGGCGCAGCTCCATCGAACGCTTGGCGGGCAGCCCGTATGAAGCGCGCATTGCGGCAGGAGACGGCGTGTGCACGGCCACGGCAGCGATGGCAGTGCCGTCTTCGCCGCCGCCGCTGCCGGCATCGTCATCGTCATCGGCGGCCGAGAGGCGCTGGTTGCGCAGCGCCGTCAGCAGATAACCGCGGCGCTCATCATCGGCCTGCTGGAAGTACAGGCGCAGGGCATGGTAGAGCAGGATCTTTTGCGGGGTCGGGCTGGACAGGCGGTCGAGGTCGGTGCCAAAGACGGGCTCGTCGATGACCATGGTAGGAACATAGACGACGCCGAATTTGAAGGGCGTGCGCACCAGCGCCTTGTAGCACTCGTGGGACTCGCGAGTGCTGATCGATATGCAAATGGGCCCGACGGACGACTCGTAGCCGAAAAAGTTGGTGTGCGGTTTGGGCACTAGGGCGTTGAGCCAGAACTCGGAGACATATTGCCCGTCATTCTCGTTTTCGTTTGGAATCTCGAGCGCACAGCGCGACGACGGCGCCGCCGCCTGCGACGATGCCGACCCGGCCGAGTGCTGGCCGGCGCTGGCCGGCGGCGACTGCTGGCTGTCGCCGTTCATCATGCCAATCCGCAGAGGCGTGCGCCTCTGCTCGTTGATGGTGGCACGCCGAGTCAGCGATGGCAGCAGGGCAGCGCCAACCGACTCGCGGCGGACCACTCCGGACCGCTGCTGCTGCTGCTGCTGCTGGGGTTGGTGCTGTTGCTGGGGTGGCAGCGACTGCTGCTGTAGTAGTTGGTGGGGCGGCTGGTCCTGCAGGCCGGGGAACTTTGCGACGCGGGAAGGTGTAGTGCTGGAGCCCCCTCGGCCGCGCCGCGTGTTTGTCGTTGGTGTCCGGTCGAACCGGCGGGCGGGGCTACTGGCTGCTGCACCTGCGCCTATCCGGAACTGCGGCTGCGAGGGCGGAGAGTTGGCCTACAGAGGGGGGGCGCGGAGGAAATGCAGCAATGGACCAGGCGCACAAGCAGAGACGCATTAGCGCAGGCAGGCAGGCAGCGAATGCAAGACCGCGCACATCAGCACGGAATTGCGGATGCGGCCGCGCGCAGCCCGTTTACCATTGCGGCACACGATGCAAGGGTGGTGGTGGGAAAAAGTACAGACGGGAGGCGAGTGAAAGCATAAACAGAGCGGGCGGGCGGGGCGGGCCAACGGAGGGCCGGCAGACACAGCACACGTGCGTGCTGGCGGCGGCGTGCGGCCGTGGCGCGGAGGGGAGGGACCAGGCGGCGGGGGCCGCGGGCGCGCGAGGGGCGCCCGCTGTGGACGAGCCGCGGTACAATGGGCTTGCGGAGCCGGGCCCAGTTATTGCCAGCTTACCCCAAAAACGAGAGCGAGGCTGGCGAGCGCGCCCAGCGGAGTCCAAGTGGGCGAAAAGCAACACGAGCGAAGACAAGAGAGGAAGGCGCGTCGGGAGCGGGGGCTGCGCGGCTTCCAGAAACGCCGCCGCCGCCGGGCTGGCGAGCGGCGCCCTCCCCACTGCTGCATGCGGCAGTGGGAGAATGGGCCGGCGGCCAGCGCAAACCCCGAACAAGGACCCGCGCGCAGGAGCTGATCGGCCGGGCAGAGGTGGGGGAGGCGATCGGGCCGCCAGGCGAGGGGAGCCGATCAGCCCGCATGGACCGGGTCCCCCGGCCCTAGCAGCCCAGCACAGGCGCCGACGGCGCCAGGGCGAGGCATGTGATTTGGGTCGGCGGGGCTGTTGCGCGCGGAACACATGCGGATGGGACGAGGCTACCAGGCGCGGGGCGCGGATCGCCAATCGCGACCCCTGCTGCTCCACAAAGCGGCCTTGGCTGCCTCGCCAGTCGCGCAGCCGCCATTGCCGGCGACGCTGGCGGGGGGCGACTCAAAAGGCGGCGCGCCGACCCTTTCCTCTCCCCAACCTCCTGGCATCCTGGTCATCTCCTTCCCCTCAAGCCCTTGCGGCCACCCTTCCAGCCCTTGCGGCCGCCCTCCCGTACCGCGCGACGCGATGAGCCCGCCCACGTCCGCCCCCGCCCAGCCCGCGCCGCTGCCGGCCAGCGATGCCGCGCGCCTGGAGGAGATATTCGATCGCCACGCCGACGCAGAGCGCGACGGCGCCAAGTACATGACGCTGGCCGCGTTCGTGCGGGCCGTTGCGCCGCCGGCCCTCGACTCCGCCGCTGCCCAGCCCGCCTTTGGCGCGCTCTTTGCGATTGCCGACTCCGAGGCCCGCGGCCTGCTCGCCAGGGACGACTTTCTCCGCTTCCAGGCGATGCTGCGCGCCCCGGACGCCGCCACGCGCTTGCAGTTCCGCGCCGTGTCCCGCAGCGGCGGCGCCGACTTTGCCGACGCCGCCCCGCTGGCCGCCCTGGCTACCGGCGACCAGGCCGCCCAGCACTACCTGGCGAGCCACGCGCAGATCAACTATGCCGAATTCTCCCAGCTTACCGCCGTCGCCCGCGTCGCGCGCATCCGCTGCGCCTTCTCCGCCGCCGACCCCGATGGCACCGGCACCATCGGCGCTGTCGCGCTGCCCGCCATTGCGCGCCAGTTTGTCCCGCTCGACCGCACCGGCCCTATTGCCCAGCGGCTGGCGCTGCTCAGCGAGACGCCTGACTGCGCCCGCGTCGGCTACCCCACGTTCCTCGCCCTCATCAGCCTGCTGGCAGACCCGGCACGGATCCGCCACGCTACCGACCAGGTCCTGCGCCACGAGACTCCCGCGAACGTGCGGTCGCCTGGATCGCTCACTCTGGCCCGCTCTGTCTTCGCTAGCGCCACTCCGCTGCTGACTCCCCTCGAGGTCGCCGTGCTCTTTGCGCTTGCCTCGGGCCAGCGCGACGCCGAGGCCACCACCCTCGAGGGCATCAACGCCGCCATTGACGCCTGCTTCCACGCGCTGCGCCCTGCCGCCCACGCCCAGCTGCCTCAGTCCCCGCCGCCCACCACCGCCCGCGCCGCGCCGCGCTCGGCCCTCTGGGAGGCCCTGTTCCAGGCCTACAACTTTGCTATCGGCGCCGTGGCCGGCGGCATTGGCGCCGCCTTTGTCTACCCAATCGACCTGGTCAAGACCCGCATCCAGAACCAGCGCACCGCCGTCGTTGGCGAGATGATGTACAAAAACAGCATCGACTGCTTCCGCAAGGTCGTCCGCAACGAGGGCATCCTGGGCCTGTACCGTGGCCTTGGCCCGCAGCTGGTCGGCGTCGCCCCCGAAAAGGCCATCAAGCTCACCGTCAACGACTTTGTTCGCACCCGCCTGACCAACAAGACGACCGGCGAGATCGCCTTCGCCAGCGAGGTGCTGGCCGGCGCAGCCGCCGGCGGGTCCCAGGTCGTCTTCACCAACCCGCTCGAGATCGTCAAGATCCGCCTGCAGGTCCAGGGCGAGATTCTCAAAGACGCCGCCGGTGCCACCAAGACCGTCGCCCGCAGCGGCGCCATCACCATCATCAGGGAGCTCGGTCTCCTTGGCCTCTACAAGGGCGCCTCGGCCTGCCTGCTGCGCGACGTGCCCTTCTCGGCCATCTACTTTACGTGCTACTCGCACATCAAGAAGGACCTGTTCCGCGAGGGCGAGCGCCAGCTGGGCGTCCTGGATCTCCTGCTCGCTGGTGCTCTTGCCGGCATGCCCGCTGCCTACCTGACCACCCCCGCCGACGTCATCAAAACCCGCCTCCAGGTCGTCGCCAAGCAGGGCGAGACCGCCTACACCGGACTCGTGGACGCCGCCCGGAAAATATACCGCGAGGAGGGCTTCAAGGCCTTCTTCAAGGGCGGCCCCGCCCGCATATTCCGCTCGTCACCGCAGTTTGGCGCGACCCTGATGTGCTACGAGCTCTTCCACCGCATGGTTCCGTTCCCCGGCGAGACACACGAGCTGCCCCAGGACCGCCACGCCCAGCGCACGCGCGAGCTCTCCGCCCAGACTGCCCTCTTCCACGCCGGCAACGCCCTCCGCCTCCTGCATGACTCTGGCTATAGATTTGGTGCCGTGCACCCCAAGCCAAGCACGCCCGCCCCGGGCAACGCCTAGACTGCCCTGCCCCTGGAATGTGCACGCCCAATATGTAAGCGCACAATGGACACCAGCACTGCATCACCTACACATACTCGCTAGAGAACGGATCCTCTGCAAAACAAAAGCAGCCACCCGCGAACGGCAAAAGCCTCGCTGACCGCATCGAGTGAGGGCAAAAAATAGCGACCCAGCCAGGGGTCGAACCTGGGACTTTTCGCTCCGGAAACGAACACTCTATCCA
>JANBOI010000306.1:0-10780 GCA_027595825.1 Coemansia biformis
GTAGACGCAGGGGCCGTCCCCCGTGCTTACCTTTGACTCGGGCTGGGTCCCCGCTTGGACGGGCCAACAATGCGCGCTAGCGGCGCCTGCACAAGACAAGCGTGCGCACAGGGAGAAAACAATCTGCCGTTGCAGACAGAGGGGCCGGGCAGCTGCCGGGCGGGTCGGGGAGGCGATAGAGCTGGTCGCGGCCAGCAGCGTTCACGAGGAGGGCGGGGAGGGGTCGGGCGCGGAGGAGAGAGCCCGGCCGGGAGCAGTGGAGCGCCGCGTCGCGTGTGGGAGACGCGGCGGCCGCCGCCCCGGCGCATCTACGCCAAACAAACGTCGCTGCTGCGTGCAGCAATTTTCGATGGCCTGCACGGAACAGCGCAGCGGGCGCCCGTACAAAGGCAGCACAAAGGATCGCAGCCATGCCGCCGATCACGTGTGGAGTAGCCCTGGCGCGCACGCAGGCCTGTCCTGTGGCAATCCCGCCACGGCTGGCGCTGGCGCAGACCACCGTCGCAAAGTGGTCTGGACTGGATTGGACAGAGCTGTCTTGGATACGCGACTCCAATGCCGAAGCGGTCTCGGGCCCGCCGGTGGCGCCGCGGGGGCGGGGGGCGCCATAGGCCAGCCGCCCCGCGACGTCATGGGCTGGCGCATTGGCGCATTACGTGCTGCGTTACGGCGAGCGGCCGAGGCCAGGGGGCCCGGCCAGCCAAGCGGCCGCCGGTCGCCACCAGCGGCGCAACCCACAACATGGCCGAGGCGCCGTCGCCGCGACGCCGTCCGTGCTCGCCAAGGCTGGCCCCGCGCTGACGCGATCCGCGGCCGGCGGCTCTCGACATTCGCACACTCGCACGCACGCGCTGGCAGACATGCTCCGCACACTCAGCTCCGGGACTGCGTCCGCGCTGCGGACCCGGCTGCGCGGCCTGCCGCAGCAGAGGCGCCGCGCATTCACGCTGCGCAACATCGCGCCCGGCGGGAGCAGCTGGCGCACGCCGATTGTGGCGCTCGTGCTGGGGATCGGCGTCGCGACCGTCGGATTCACCGGATATAGCATGTTCTTTGGCGCTGGGAGCGCGTATCCGAGCGAGGTGCGCACGCTGCTGCGCGAGGGCGGCATGGCGTATCTGCGGCCCGCCGACAAGCAGGACCTGCCCAAGGCGGCCGACTGCTACACGCGGGCGCTGGCCGTCCTCGACCAGCTGGGCGAGAGCGATCCGCGCCACGCACGCGACGCGCCGCACGTCACGGGCCTCGTGGCGCGCATCGCGTCGGTCTACACCGACATGGGCGACCTGGACAGGGCCATCGACGCCTACAGGGACCTGCTGCAGCGCATCCTGGGCGACGCCGGCATGCGCGACCCCAAGACGCAGGTCGCGCGGCTGATGGACACCGGCCTGCCTGCCGGCGAGCGCCAGAACATCCTCCGTGCGCTCGGGTGTGCAAACATGCTCGCCGAAGCGTACGAGGCGCGCGCCGCGCGGTCCAGGCGGCGCGGCGCGGTGCTGCCCGGCTCGCGCAGCGCATCGTCGGCGGACACGGCGGAGGCCAGCCGCTGGTACCAGTGGTGCCTGCAGCTGGTCATGCTCACCTACCAGAACCACTCGAACCACCTCCTGCTCGCGCAGGGGAAGCCGCCGGCCGCCGCGCCGTCGTTCGACCCCGCCACGCTGCCGCGCTTCTTCTCGGTCGACATCGTCACCAGCCTGTTCTACAACGCCGCCACGTTCTTCGCCAGCAACGGCCAGGCCGAGCTGGCGGCCCCGCTGCTGCAGCGCGCGCTCGAGCTACTGCGCCGCGGAGCCGACGGCTCCGAGACCGGCGCGTGCCGGTCGAGCGTCCTGATGAGCCACCTGGCCAACGCCGCCGTCGCCACCGCCGACTACCCGGCGGCCGAGCAGTGGGCCATCGAGGGCCTGGCGCTGGCCAAGCGGTTCCCGCGCAGCACCGAGTGCGTCAACAGCTTTGTCGCGCTGACCTACGACCTGGGCGCGGTGTACGAGGCCGCCGGGCGCCGCGACAGCGCGCGCATGCAGTTCCGCATGGCGCTGGACGCGGCTACGGAGCTCGGCGACGCCGGTGCCGCGGAGCTGTCCGCCGCCGCGCTCGCCCGCGTGCCCGCGTCGCGGTAGCCGCCCCCCGGCGATCAGATCCGCGCGCCGGGCGCCCGAATCGGTTGGGGCGGCGGTGATTGGCCTTCACCAGCGCTTTATCGCACGTGGCCCGCTTGGCATCAAGGGCCCCTGGGCGAAAATTCTGCTCTGTGAATTTGCCCACCCCGGCCGGCCACGGCCAGTCAATTGCCCGGGCCCGCCTGTCCCCCCCACTGCTCATCTGCACATTCGCTCCTTTCTCCGAATCCTCAGCCGCTTGGTTGTCTTTGTCTTCAGCAGAAATCAGCGCTCTGATTCTCGTTGAAGGCGGAGGATACGCAGGACTCGTCAATTCCTGGCAATTGTAAGTTGCCGCTGCGGGCGAATCAGCCCACTTGGCGTGCCACCGGCTGCCGCTGCTGCGGCCGGCGCGCGCGCCATGCTTGCCCGCGCGGGGCACCTGGGATGGGCCTGCGCGCACGCACGCTGCACTATTGCAGCCGTGCGCCATGTCCCGCCGTTGGGGCACCCCGAGCGCGATATTGCGAGGCAGCCCGCCGCTGATGCTTAGAGAGAGTGGGCAGTGTCTGCGTATTGTGTCCTGCCCCATGCGTGCTCCTGTAGAGACGAAGCATCCCTGTTGGAGGAGGCAGACAGGCAGGCAGAAGCGGGATCCAGCGCCCCGCTATCCGCATAAAAAGAGAGCACCTGTTGGGTTCGCTCCCTCCCGACACACGCCCGTAGACACCGCGGAGGAACACAGCCAGCGCAGCCGGAGGCACGAAGCTAGATGAACCGCAAGGGCCAGCCGTCGACAAACGCAAAGTCCAGCAGCTCCAAGCGGCCCAACCTCACGTACGCACAGTCCGCAGGCAACCAACCGGCCCGCAGTGCCTCGCCCGGCGTAAGCGACAAAACGAGCAGCACTGCGCCCGGCCCCGTGGCGCCACAGACCAAACCCGGAAGCCACGGCGCTGTTGCGAAGCAGGGCCGGCAGCAGACTCCCGAGCATGCGCCCGCCAGCAACGGCGGACCGGCGGTGACCGCACGTAGCAACAGCAGCGCGGGCGGCCCGCGGTCGCACAGCCGCGACGCGCCCGTGCGCATGCCCACCCGCAACTCGGTATCGTCTGCGACGACTCCTGCAATCCAGTTTGGCTCGCTGAACCAGCAGGCGCGGGCATCGCCGCCACCCGCCGCTCACCGACCGTCGTCGACCGCCGCGACCAGCGGCGGCGTGCCGGTTGCGCCCGGCAAGCCCGCATCCAAGCCCAACTTTGGCACCATTGCAAGCAGCAGCGACGAGGGCAGCCGGAAGCAACACAGCAGCCAAGGGGCGTCCGACACGCCGTCGCGTGGCGGGCATCACGGTCGCCAACAGGGCCACAGTCACCACCCCCAGCAGCAGCAGCAGCAGCAGCAGCGCCCTGGCTCTCGGTCGTCTGGCCACGGCCGCCAGGGGCAGGGCTACGGCGCCGGCCGCAAGGACAGCGGCAGCCACAAGCACGGCGGCGGGCAGAAGGGCGGGCCAAAGCCCCAGGATGCCGCTAGCAGCGTCAGCACGGCCAGCAGCGCTGAGATTGCGCTACCCACACCTCACGTAGAGAGCACTGTCGGCTATCCCGCCGGCCAGCCAGCGGCGGTGCCCATGCCTGGGGCGCCCATCGCGTATCCACCAGGCGCGATGTCCGTGCAACAGCAACCGCCGCAGCAGCAACTCTACCCTGGCAGCCCGTACCGCGGACAGGGCCACCAGCACGCCCGGCCGCCGCACAGCCAGGGCCCTGGCGGACAGTACAAGCCGCAGCCTGGCGCCCACTACCAGCAGCACCCCATGGGCACGCAGCCAATGCCGCGGCCGATGGCATATCCGATGCCCGCACCTGGCCAGCCGCCGATGCAGGGGCCAATCATGACCACCCAGCCAAGCATGCCGCCGATGCAGGGCTGGATGCCGCCGCCGCACCAGTTTGCATATGTGCCGATGGGCGCTCCGGGGTACGAGCAGTTCTACCGCCAGGCGCAGTCGGCCGGCGGCCCGCCGCCGCCACCCCACAACATATATGGCATTCCGGGCTACTCGATGCCCAACCCCACCCATGCCGCAGTGTCCACGCAGATTGGCGCCGGCGGTGTCATGCCCGGCCCCATGAGCGGCGCGCACATGCCCAGCATGACAGCGTCGCCGATGCCCGGCCATCCGCAGCCGCAGCACCACCATATCCACCACTCTCACCCTCACGCCCATGCCTTGAGCGCCAGCGCGCAGGCCTTTGTCCCTGGCGTCCGCCGGCCGGTGCGCATCGTCAACCCCACCACCAACGAGGAGGTCGACGTCTCCCAGCAGCGGCTGCGCTCGGCATCCGCAGCCAGCTCCACACCACACAACGTAGCCAGCGGCACCGCCTCCCCGGCGCCTGGATCCATATCGGAGAAGAACGATGGCGCTGTGGACCCAGCTGCCGCCGAGGAGAACGCCAAGCCAAAGTTCAAAATCCCGAGCGCACGCACCATCAAGATTGTCAACCCCAATGTCGTTGCTAAAGCCGACGGGGATGCTGCCGACGCCAAGGCCCCCGTAGCGCCTGTCGCCAAGGATGCTGCTGTCGCCACTGAGGCCGCCGAGGCCGGCGCTGCGCCGGCGGCGGCACCCGACACTGCACCCGAGGACGATGCAGGGGCCAAGCCGATGGATGTGGACGAGAAGGAGGAGGAGCATGTAGAGGAGGAGGTTGCGGTTGTGGAGGAGCCCAAGCAAGAGGTAGCTTCGGCTGCCAGCCCTGCTGCTGCTGCTCCTGCTGCTGTGGAGGCCGCGAAGCCCGATGTTGCCCCTATCCCCGAGAAGCCCGTGGAGACCCAGCCTGCAGAGACCCAGCCTGCAGAGACCCAGCCCGCGGAGGCCCAGCCTGTCGAGACCCAACCCGTTGAGGCCCAGCCCGTCGAGACCCAACCCGTTGAGGAGCCCGTGGTCGCCGAGCCAGCGGCCGAGGCAGAAGCCCCCGTCAAGCAGACAGAACCGCGTGAGCCGGAGCCTGCGCGTGAAGAGCACCCGGTTGATGCGCTGGCCGACTCGCTGTCCAGGGCGACACTAGCGGAGGGCGCTGACGTCGAGCCCAAGGTCGTTGCCTCGCCCTCGAAGGCCGAGAAGGACGAATCCATGGAGGTGGACGGCGAGGAAAGCGAGGAAGAGGAGGAGGAGGAGGAGGAGGAAGACGAAGGCGAGGAGTACGAGGAGGAGCCCGCAGAGGATGCTACGCAGGCCTCGGGCGCGTCGGCCGAGAGCGAGCCAGCAGACGATGACGATCAGGAGGCCGAGGACGGCGAGATCGACGAGAGCAAGGCGTCGGCCAAGTCGTCAGCGGCAGGCCAGGGCCGCGCCCGCCAGGTCACGTTCAGCGAGTCTGCTACGACAGCGGCCCGGATGCTGTCGCCGGAGGAGATAGTCAAGCTCTACGGCAACGACGCTAGCGCGCCACGGATCGTGGGCGAGATTCTCCGGTACCCGCGGGTCTTCCTCGAGCGGTTCGAAGGGCTGGGCAAGGCGCCGGAGCGGTTCCACTTTGAGATCACCAGCACCGACGACCGCTGGCCGGCTGATCGCGGCTCGTCCATGCGGAGGTCGGCGTCGGGCTCGGGGCGCCACCGCGAGTCGGCGGCTGCAGCGTCCGGGTTTGGCGGCATGGGCAACTTCCGCTCGAACCCCCTGAACTCTCCGCTGCCGTCATCGGAGGAGCGGTTCAAGCAAAGCACCATCGATCTCAAGCGCGGCTTGGAGCCGGGCCGCGGGCCGATGCTGGGCGGGCGATCGACCTCTGGGCAGTACCGTGGGCCCGGCGGCGGACGCGAAAGCCGCGAAAGCCGCGGCGGGCGCTCGGGCGCGCGCGTGCGTGGGCGCGGGCGCGGGCGCGGCGGCTCCCAGCAGGGCGGTGACCGCGGGGTGGCGCCGATGTCGGCCGAGTTCCTGGCCAACCTCAAGCCGCTGGAGAAGAGCGAGGGCCGCTACATCGCCAAGGTTCTGCGGACTGACAATGGCGCCGAGGAGGAGGACGATATGCAGGAGGAGGTCTACGACCGCGGTATCCGCGTGCTGTTGAACAAGATCACGCCCGACAACTTTGGCGTAGTGTCGAACCAGCTGCTGGCGTGGGGCGAAAAGTCGGCCAAGGAGACGGACGGCCGCATTATGCGGCATCTGATCATGCTGGTGTTCCAGAAGGCGACCGACGAGCCGCCGTGGGCCGAGATGTACGCGCGGCTGTGCCACAAGCTCATCCTCAACACCAGCGACAACGTGCAGGACCACAGCCTGACGAGGAACGGCGAGCACATGGCGGGCGGGTACCTGGTGCGCAAGTACCTGCTGACCAAGTGCCAGGAGGACTTTGAGCGCGGGTGGCGGGTCGAGATCCCTATGGACATCGAGTCCAGCGAGTACTACGACGCGATACAAATCAAGCGCCGCGGGCTGGGCTTGGTCAAGTTCATCGGCGAGCTGTTCCTGCTCGACGTGCTCACGCTGCGCATCATGCACGAGTGCGTCAAGCGCCTGCTGGCCAGCTACGAGATGCCCGAGGAGGAGGAGACCGAGTCGCTGGCGAAGCTGCTGACCACTGTCGGCAAGAAGCTGGAGGACGACGTCAGCTCCAAGTCGCTGATGGACGTGTACTTTGCGCGGATCCAGACCATGGCGGCCAACAAGTCGCTGACGTCGCGCATCCGCTTCATGCTGCAGGACGTGCTTGAGCTGCGCCAGAAGCGCTGGGCATCGGCCGACGACAAGGCCGGGCCAAAGACCATTGCCGAGGTCCACGAGGACATCGAGCGCAGCAAGGCTGCGCAGGAAGCGATGCGTCGCGCGCCGTCCCACACCGGCCGGCGCCCCGAGTCGCACTCGGGCCGCGGCGACGGCCACGGCGGCGGCCGCCGCGGCGGCTGGAGCATGGTTGGCGGCGCGAGCGGCAGCGGCCGCGAGCAGCCCCAGCGCGCGGGCGACCTGTCGCGCTTCGGCAATCTCTCGCGCTCGAACCAGGCGCCGATGAGCGGCGGCTCGCCTGGCAATCCGTTTGGCGCGTTCCCCGGCGCCGCGAACCGCTGGCGCACCGGGTCGTCGGACGGCCGCAAGAATCGCGACGACCGGGCTGGCCCCGCGGCTGGCGGGCTCGGCAGCCGCACGGTGTCGCACTCGTCGCGCAACGACTCGGTCGCCGCGACGCCGGAGCCCGTGGGCACGCGCAACATGTTTGAGGCGCTGCTGGCCAACGAGGAGGAGGACTCGCCCCACGTCGAGGCCGCCAAGGGCGCGTCCCGGGTGCCGTCGCTGCCGCCGGCCGCCATGTCGTCGACTGCCGGCGGCGCCGAGCGGCCCAAGACCATGGACACGGCGACGCTGCAGCGCAAGGTCCAGGGCCTCGTCAGCGAGTTCCTGCACCTCCAGTCGGAGTCGGAGCTGGCCGAGTGCTTCGAGGAGCTCGGCAAGGCCAACGCGCAGAACGCCGTCTACGAGATCGCCAACAACATAATGGCCCGCCGGCCCGAGGAGGCCGAGCAGGTGGCCAGTGGTGTCCGCGCGCTGCGCGACAAGGGCCTGCTCACCGAGGACGTGGCCGTCGCGGCGCTCACCGAGTACAGCGAGCAGCTCGAGGACATGGCCCTCGACGCACCGAACGCGTACAGGTTCTTTGGCATGCTGATGGCTGCGGCGCGCGTCCCTGTCGCCCGCGCCTCGGAGCCGCTGGGCGACCTGGCCTCGCGACTGACGTCCATGCGCCCGCCGCCGCTGCAGGTAACGCTCGCGTTTGTGAAGCACCTGGCCGCTCTGGACGGCGCGGACGAGGCCAAGGCCGCCGTCGCCGCGGCCAAGCTCGACATCAAGCGCTTCTTCAACCCGGAGCGCAGCTCCGACGCGGAGATCAAAAAGACCCTCGCGTTCCAGGACCTGCTCGACATGTTCCCCGAATACGCCTAGTGCCCGGCGCCTGCGCGCCTTTATCTTTTACACTATCCGGCGACCCGCTTGGGCTGCCGCTGCAAACACATGCTGTCCCAGACCGACACACAACCCGCCGCCAGATCTGATCGCGGCTCGGATCACCAGCCGGCAGCGGGCGAAAAATCCGCTGTCGACTTTGTGCGAACCGTCTCGAACCTTCGGCGTCGGGGTACACAGGCGGCGCCTGGGCAAAGGGCCTGCCGCACGGGTCGACGGGGGGCGGCGGCGGTTGGGGGTGCGGGGCGCCCTTAAAAGGCGCGTCCGGTAGCGGCGGGTCGCCTGGGCCTGGCCTCTCTGCACCGAATCGGTCTTCTCTCCATCCAGCCTGCCGATTGATTGCTCTGGCCAGTACGCCGCCTACAAGCACGCCACGCGCCGGACCGTCAAGGATCACGACCCCGCCCTTCGCACACGTGTCGCCCGCATCGGACGACAGCCACTAGAGCAGCAGAAGCAGCACGACGATACACGGCGCCATGTCTGTTGTCGGATTTGACGTCGGCAACCTCCAGTCGGTCATTGCCGTTGCGCGCAACCGCGGCATCGACATTGTGGCCAATGAGGTGTCGAACAGGACCACGCCGACGATGGTGTCGTTCGGGAGCAAGCAGCGCTACATTGGCGAGTCGGCCAAGACGCAGGAGATGGGCAACTTCAAGAACACAGTGAGCGCGCTCAAGCGCATCATCGGGCGCTCGTATGACGAGCCCGAGGTGAAGGATTTTGAGGCCCAGTTCATCGGTTGCAAACTTTGCGACGTCGACGGGGAGGCGGGCGTCGAGGTGATGTACCTCGGGCAGCCGACGCGGTTCAGCGCGACGCAGCTGTACGCAATGTACCTGGGGAAGCTGCGCGACACGGCGGCGCGGGAGCTGGGCGGGACGATGTCGGACGTGGTGATCTCGGTGCCGGGATGGTACACGGACCGCCAGCGCCGCGCGGTGCTGCAGGCGAGCGGGATCGCAGGGCTGAACTGCCTGCGCGTGCTCAACGACAGCACGGCGGCGGCGCTGGGGTACGGCATCACCAAGAGCGACCTGCCCGAGGACAAGCCGCGCAACGTGGTGTTTGTGGACCTTGGACACAGCTCGTTCACGGTGGCCGTGGTGGCGTTCAAGAAGGGCGAGCTCAAGGTCAAGTCGGTGGCGTACGACCGCGGCGTCGGCGGGCGCAACGTTGACAAGGCGCTCGCAGACCACTTCATTGCCGTGTTTGACGAAAAGTACAAGCTGGACATCCGGTCGAACAGCAAGGCCCAGGTTCGTCTGTACGCGGCGTGCGAGAAGCTCAAGAAGGTGCTGTCGGCCAACAGCCAGGCGCCCATCACCGTGGAGAACCTGATGAACGACGTCGACGCGAACGCCACGTACTCGCGCGACGAGCTGGTTGCGCTGATCGAGCCCCTGCTCAAGCGGCTCGAGGGCCCGATCCAGCAGGCCATCGCAGACGCTGGCATTGCGGCTGACGAGATCCACTCGATCGAGGCCGTCGGCGGCTCGATCCGCATCCCGGTGGTGAAGCAGCGGCTGGCCGAGATCTTTGGGCGCGAGCTGTCGTACACGCTCAACCAGGACGAGGCCGTGGCGCGCGGGTGCGCGCTGCAGTGCGCCATCACATCCCCGGCGTTCCGCGTGCGCGAGTTTGCGATCAACGACATCACGGCGCACCCGATCCGCTTCAAGTGGGAGGCGGCCAACGGCAGCGACGACACCAACCTCGACGTGTTTACGCACAACAACCCGATTCCTAGCACGAAGATGCTGACCTTTTACCGCAAGCAGGCGTTCGCCATCGAGGCCGAGTACGCCGACCCCACGCGCCTGCCCCCGGGCACGAACCCGTGGATCTCGCGCTTTGACGTCAAGGACGTCGGGCCCGCGGAGGATGGCGATCTCGCGACGGTCAAGGTCAAGGCGCGCCTCGACCTGAGCGGCGTGCTGTCCATCACCAGCGCGTACACCGTCGTGGAGACGGAGGTCGAGGAGCCGGTCCCGCAGCCCGAGCCGAAGGAGGGCGAGGAGCCCAAGGCGCCCGAGATGCGCAAGGTCAAGAAGCTGGTCAAGAAGGACACTCTGCCCGTCCTGCAGGCGTCGCAGTGCCTGGACGCCGGCGCGCTCGCCGCGCTGGCCAAGCACGAGCGCGAGATGCACACTGCCGACGAGCTGGTTGGCGCCACCGAGGTCGCCAAGAACAGCCTGGAGGAGTACATCTACGATATCCGCAGCAAGACCGAGGGCGAGTACAAGGTCTTCATGGAGCCCGCGGCGCAGGCCGAGTTCCTGGACACCCTGACCAGCGCCGAGGACTGGCTGTACGAAGATGGCGAGGACACCACCCGCGACGCGTACCTGGAGAAGCTGGCCACGCTCAAGGGCACCGGCGAGCCGGTTGCCGAGCGCTGCCGCGAGGACGCGGCGCGCCCCAAGGCCGCACGCGAGCTGCGCGATGCAATCGCGCACTGGGCGGACCGCGCGAGCTCACAGGAGGAGCGGTACTCGCACATCACGCCCGAGGAGCGGCAGAAGGTCTTTGACCGCGTGGAGAAGGTGCAGGAGTGGCTCGACGAGAGAATGGAGAAGCAGTCGCAGAAGAGCAAGTGGGACGCGCCCTCCGTCTTTGCCGCCGAGATCAAGAAGCAGCGCGAGGACCTGGCGTACTATGCCAGCCCCATCATGTCGCGCGCGAAGCCGGAGCCCAAGCCGGA
>JANBOI010000307.1:0-10742 GCA_027595825.1 Coemansia biformis
CCCGTGCGGCTGCTGGGGCATGCAGAGTGCTTCTCTGATGCGGCCCTGGACTACGAGGACGTCGGCGCCTCCGCATGGACTGCAGCGGCGCAGCACGACGCGTGCGAGACGTACACAGAGCTGAGTGACTGGCTGCGCGGGGTCGAGCAAAGACACGGGCTCGGACTCGGGCTCGAGCTTGGGCTGTCCAGGCACCCCGAGCTGTCCGGCCGGATGCGGCCGATCTTGGTCGACTGGCTGATGGAGGTTGCGGCCGACTACCGCATGCACAGGCAGACGCTGCAGCTGGCAGTGCAGTATCTGGACCGGTTCTTGGCCAGCACGGAGCTGCAGGTCAGGCCTAGCATGCTGCAGTGCTACGGCACGGCGTGCCTGTCGATTGCAATGAAGGCCGAGGAGCAGCGCGCGCCGTCGCTGACAGAGCTGACCGACTTTTCCAAGGATGCATTCAGCCGCGACCAGCTGAAGCAGGCGGAGCTCGACGTTCTCGTGGCCCTGGGCTGGCACCTGGCCGTGCCGACCGTCTTCGAGTTCCTGTGCCTGATGTTCCAGCGCGCGGCCTTGCTGCTCCCCGAGCGGTTTGCCGATCCAGCCGCCGCCGCCTGCAAGCGGCTGCCGCGGCCGTGCGCGGCAACAACGCCGCGCCGATTCGACCCGCGGCAGCTCACAGCCGCCTGCGACTACGCCGACGCGCTGCTGCACTTCCAGGGCAGCCTGCGCCACCGGGCATCGGTGCTTGCGGCAGCGTGCTTCTACCTGGGGACCGCGCCAAACAGCCTGGACGGCCCAATGTTTGCGCAGTGCACCGGCTACGCGTTCCCGGAGGTGTGGCCGGCGGTGCTGCAGGCAAAGCGGCTGCGGGCGGCGCTCGACCCGGCGGCCGCGGCGACGCTGCTGCGCGTGCGGCCGTGCTGCGAGGACAGCACGCGCTATGCGAGCCACCTGAAGCGGATCCGGCCGGCCGAGCTGTGGGCGTACCAGCCGCACCACGTCCACCTCCTGGACGAGTTTGAGCGCCACTTTGCATCGCGGTAGACCCAATAGACACTTGTGCAAGCCAGAGCTACAGGGGGGGCGCCCTACGCGGCATCCCTTTCCAGCACCGGCCACGGCGCCGGCGCCGCCTTGGCCAGCCTGATCTCGACCTTGGTCGACAGGTACTCGAACGACGACGCGCCCGGAGCGATCTCGCCAAACAGCCGGATGGTGTCGTCGTACACGCTACCGCCGCCATGCACCAGATGCACGCGGATTGCGTCTGCGTCGAGGGCCACGGAGCTGGCCGCGCGGTCGATGTCCTTTGCGTATACCGAAACAACCACGTCGCCGCCGACCTGGTAAAAGTCGCGGCGGCACTGAGCCGGCGGCGCCTGCACCTGCGCCTGCGCAGCCCGCCGCGTGCCGACAAAGAGGTGCCGGCCACGCGCACACCCAGCGATCCGCATGAACTCGTCAAAGTCCATAGCCCTCGGCTTGCAGCACGTCCAGCCCTTGGTCCCTTCGTGGAACACCGCCTTGCCAGGGTGGAACTGGCACTGCTCTGGCCTGCGGGACGTCGCATCGCTCTCGTACGCGGCGCCGCACCCGTTGCGCTTGCACTTTGCGTCCTCGGGCACCGCGACGCCAGCGGGGTCCTCGTCAACCGGATCCTCCTCCGGAGCCTTGGCCGCAGGCGCTGCTGCCGCGGGCGCCGCCGCTGGCTGCGGCTCCGGGAGAACGTCGTCGTGCTCAGTGAGGTCGGCCTTGAACGGGTCGTCCTTGTGCTTGGGCTCGCTCGAGTGCGGGCCCAGCTGGCAGCCCTTGATACTCAGAAAGTCGTCGAACGAGTGCTCGCGGGGCTTGCAGCACGTCCAGCCCTTCAGGCCCTCGTGGAACTCGGGCTTTCCGGGGTGGTACTGGCACGCCATGGCGTCGTTTGCGCATTCCTCAAAGGACTGGCCGCAGCCATTGCGCGTGCAGGTCGGCATCTTTGCTCAGCAACCGAGGAGACCGCGGATTCCCGCAGCAATCGAGCAGGCACGAAGGGCCAGACAAGAAGCAATGCTGAAAGCAGGCGGCGCAAAGCCAGACAAAGAAAGACACGCGCACCAGCCATGGCGCCGAGGCCGCTCCATCCATCCATCCGGGCCGCCCTCGCCCCACACGTCGACAAGGTCAGCGGCCGCCACCAGCAATGTTTGGGTTTGCGTTTGGGTTTGAAATGCAACCAGAAGGAGCTACCGCTACAGGACATCAGATGTGCGCCTCCGTGGCGCCTAGCAGGCGCAGTCCGACGCGGCCTGCGAGCCCTGGCTGTTGGAGCTCAGCGTCACGTCAATCATCGGCGTGCCGCTCGCCTCGGCTGTGCTAGAGTCCGTCCCGGGCAGCGCTAGGGCTATCTTCTTGAACAGGGCCTTCACATTGTGGCCAGCCTTGGCACTGGTTTCCATGAACATCACATTGAGATCGCGGGCCTTGCGCTCGCCCTCCTCAGTAGAGACCTGCCTTGCATCGCTCAGGTCGGTCTTGTTGCCGACAAGCACAATCAGCACGTCGTCGCCCCGCTCTGCGTGGACGATGTCGATCCACTTTGACGTCTGGGCGAACCCGTCGCGATTCGTGATGTCGTAGACCACCAGCGCAACCGACGAGTCGCGGATGTAGCTGGGCACAAGACTCCTGAAGCGCTCCTGTCCCGCGGTGTCCCACAGCTGCAGGCGCACCGTGCGGTCCTCCAGGTACATCGTTTTCGACAAAAAGTCGATGCCGATGGTGGCCTGGTATGTTGTGTCGAAGGTGTCATACATGAAGCGCGTGATGACCGATGTTTTGCCAGCTACTGCGTCCGGTGTGCCGCCGCCGCCATCACCACCGCCACCGTCGTCGTCGCATAGTCGACATAAGAAAAAAAGGAATGCAGGGCAGGCGCGCAACTGGCTTGGCGGTTTTAGTTCCACGAAGCGGGCGCCATGGCCACGCATCTAGCCGCCTCGATTCCACCACTGCCTCACTTACCGCCCTGCTCGCCAAGAAACACCAGCTTGTGCTTTCTCAGAGGATTGGCGCCGTCCTGTGTGGCCATTGTCGCCGACACTCCGCCACCGCGGGAAATGGCACTAGCAGAGAGGCAAGGCGGGGATGGAGACAAGCCGATGATGCGCAAACGGGTCCGTAGGCGGAGGAGCAAGGGGCGCGGCGCCAGCGCAAAGCCCGCAACACCTGCTCGCAAAGGCATCTGTTGTGCTGTGCCGCGCCACGGACCGCGCAGCCTCGTGACGATGCGGTGGTGATTTCGGCCCCGCGTAATCGGGGATCACCGGGGCCTGGCAAAGAAAAGCGGCGCGGCCCGACATTTTTGCTTGAACACGTCGCGCTTCGTATCTATTCGATAAATTGAGCCTTCTGGCCAACACCAGGCAAGCGTCTTTCGGCTCGCGATTTTAGAAACCTCGTTCGTGCGACGCGCAAAAGGATCCTGCGATGGGGCGCGGCGGAAGGAGACGTGGCGGAGGACGCGGCGGAGGACGCGGCGGAGGACGCGGCGGCAAGAGCGTTGACGGTGAGCGGCCGGCGTACAGGAGCTTTGGCGACCTGCGGCGCGACAATGCAAACTTCCGCAAGTTCTACGCAGCGCAGCAGATAGTTGGCGAGGACGAGTTCCCGGAGCTGATCGAGACAATGCGGACGGTGTTGCCGACGAACTTTCGGATCACAGGGTCGCGGCAGCAGGCGATGGACATCCGCGAGCAGATCATGACCGAGTTTGTTCCGTTCATCCGCGGACTGAGCATTGAGGGGGCCGCAATCGAGGCGCCGCACCAGCTGGAATGGTACCCGAACGGCCTCGGGTGGCAGTTCAGCATCCCACGCATTGCGCTGAAGAAGAGCAAGGAGCTGAGCAGGTTCCACTCGTTTCTGGTGACCGAGACCGAGGTGGGGAACATCAGCCGGCAGGAGGCGGTCAGCATGGTGCCGCCGCTGCTGCTGGACGTGCAGCCGGACCACTACGTGCTGGACATGTGCGCGGCGCCGGGGTCGAAGACGGCGCAGCTGGTGGAGGCGCTGGAGGCGGGCGCCGAGGCGGGGCGGCCGGCGCGCGGGCTGGTGGTGGCCAACGACGCGGACTACAAGCGCGCGTGCATGCTCGTGCACCAGATGAACCGGCTGAGCAGCCCGAACGTCGTGGTGACCAACCACAGCGGCGAGCGCTTCCCAAACATCTTCCGGGCCGGCGATGCGCGCGAGCCGGTGCAGTTCGACCGCATCCTCTGCGACGTGCCGTGCAGCGGCGACGGGACCACGCGCAAGAACGTGCGCGTGTGGGAGGCGTGGCGGCCCGACGACGCCCACGCGCTCAACCCGCTGCAGGCAAAGCTCCTGCAGCGCGCGGCCTACCTGCTCAAGACAGGCGGCCGGCTGGTCTACTCGACGTGCTCGCTGAACCCCATCGAGAACGAGGCCGTGGTCGCGCACGTGCTGGACCACTTTGAGGGCGCGCTGCGGCTGGTGGACGTCGGCCGCGAGCTGCCGGAGCTCAAGCGCCGGCCGGGCCTGCAGACGTGGAAGGTGATGACGCGCGACGGCAACATCCACGACTCGGCGGAGACCATTGCGCTCGACGCGCTCAGCCGCAGCCATCGCAGGCACCTCCCGCAGTTCTTCCCGCTTGCGCCCGCGCGCATGGCCGAGCTGCGCATCGAACGCTGCATGCGAATCTACCCGCACCTCCAGAACACGGGCGGGTTCTTTGTAGCCGTCATTGAGAAGGTCGCCCCCATCACTGTGGACGAGAAGAAGAAGGCCGCCCAGGAGAAGGCGCGTGCCGAGGCGCTGCATCTGCGCGCTACCGCCAAAAAGGCCCCAAGCGACGTAGACATGGACACGGGCGCCAGTGCCGCCGACACCAGCGCCGCCGACGCCAGCGCCGACGCTGATACTAACGATGAGCTGCAGGCGCCCATCCCCAAGCGGCCCAAAGGTAAGCTGCATGAACCATCCCGCCGCGACTGCCTTGCGAGGTGCTGTCGCCCTTCTGTATCCATCTAACACCCGTCCCCCTTCCCGCCGTATAGTCGCCGGCGACGACGGAGCTGCAGAGGATGAGGCCGCGTGGGCACCGTACCTCCCCGACTGTCCCCGGGAGGAGCCGGTGCTGCGCGAAAACCCGTTCGTGTTCCTGGACCCCAGCGAGGGCGAGCTGCAGACGATCCTCGCGTACTACAGCATCAAGGACTCCATGTCGAGGCGCGGCTTCCTCAGCCGCATCGAGCAAGGCACGTTCCGCTCCATATACTACGTGGCCGACTCGGTGCGCCAGCTGATGGAGCTTGCCGGGCAGCGCCTGCGCGTGGTCAACACCGGCATCCGCGTCTTCAGCCGCAACTGCGTCAAGGGCGCGGGCTGCGCCTTCCGCCTCGTGGGCGAGGGTGTCCCGCTGCTGCTGCCGCACCTGCCCGACAAGTACGTCATCGACGTGTCGTTCAGCGACCTCGGGGCGCTTCTCGACGGCGTCAACCCGCTGTTCGCCAGCCTGTCCGACGGCTTCCAGGAGCGCCTGCGCGCAGTCGACCCGTCGTCGAGCGTCGTCGTGCGCTACGACCCGGCAATGCACGTAGCCGACGACGAGAAGCCGTTCACGCGGCTGACGGCGGAGCTGGTCATCCCGTGCTGGCGCGGCCACGCCTCGCTCAGCGTGCACGTCGACAAGAACCAGCTCTGCTCGCTGATCCACCGCGTCCTCGGCCGGACCGTCGACAGAAGCGCCGCAGGAAGGCTCAAGCTGGACAACAACTCGCGGTCCGAGATCCCAGCCGACGCCGAGGACTCGGCTGAGGACCCAGCTGAGGACCCAGCCAATGTCCTAGCCGACGTCGCTGACGACAGCAGTGTCGCGCCCTAGCATCCGTCGACAGGCCGCGCTGGCCCCTCCCGGCATGTGACGCTCGGCCGGTCCAGGCGAGCGTGTGAAAACCGGCACATGGCTATGGTGCCGCGGCGGACCCAACTGGCTATCTCTCTCTCTCTCCTTCGCTTGTCCTTTTGGCTATCCACACTACGTCTCGCCTTTGGCAACAGAGCTCGGACCCGGGCCCGCTGCTGCTGCTGCTGCTTCGCCGTCGCCCCATTCAGCCAGTGCAATGTCCAGCCTCCGAATCCTGGTTGGCGTCAAGCGCGTCATTGACTCGGCCGTGAAGGTGCGGGTCAACAGCGCGCAGACGGGCGTCGAGACCGCCAACGTGAAGCACAGCATGAACCCGTTCGACGAGATAGCGGTCGAGGAGGCGCTCCGCCTGCGCGAGAAGCATGGCGCCGACACTGTCAAGGAGATCGTGGTGCTGTCGTGCGGCCCTGCCAAGGCTCAGGAGACGCTGCGCACGGCGCTGGCCATGGGCGCCGATCGCTCCATCCACGTGAAGACGGACGATGCGCTGGAGCCGCTTTCGGTGGCCAAGCTGCTCACCAAGGTCGTTGGCGCCGATAAGCCCGACCACGTGCTGCTGGGCAAGCACGCGATCGTCGACGACGCCCACCAGACGGGCCAGATGCTCGCCGGCCTGCTCAACTGGCCGCAGGCCACGTTTGCGTCCAAGGTCGACGTCAACGGCCGCACGCTCGAGGTCGTGCGCGAGGTCGACGGCGGCCTGGAGACCGTGTCCGCTGCCCTGCCGGCGATCGTCACCACCGTCATGCGCCTGATCGAGCCCCGGTATGCCTCGCTGCCAAACATCATGAAGGCGAAGAAGAAGCCGCTCACGACCGTGACGCCCGCCGATCTGGGCGTCGAGATCCGAAGCCGTCTGCAGACGCTCAAGGTCGTCGAGCCGCCAAAGCGGCAGGGCGGCAAGGTCCTCGCCAGCGTCGACGAGCTCCTGGACAAGCTGCGCAACGAGGCCAAGGTGCTGTAGATGCCTGGCGCGACGCGCTTGGCTGGCGCCTGGGATTCGGCGACTATCGCTGATCGTGGCGGCCGGCCAATCGATCACTGCGGGCGGCCGGTGCGCCGTAGCATGGACAAGATGGCGCTGCGGCCATCCGGCGCCAGGGGCTCTCCTCTCTTTATTTCGCCTTTATTCGGTACAACCAGGCCAGACCGGCTTTCTTCCAGTCCGACACGCTCGCCTGGTGCAGATCCGAGGGCGGCACACGCACTGCCGATGCACCCAGCGCTTGCCGACCACCTCAACCCGGGCTGCGTGGAGCTAGCGGAGAAGCTCAGCACCTGCCACGTCGAGCACAAGTGGGCCAAGTTCTTTGGCAAGTGCAACGCACTGAGCGACGCGCTCAACCGGTGTCTAGGCGCAGAGTTCGAGGTCCGCCGCAAGCGCCAGCTGGTCGAAGCCCGCGCGCGGCGGGCCCAGGTTGAAGCGCGGTGGAGGCAGATGAGGGAGGACGACAAGGAGCATGAGGAGTTTGAACGCAAGCAGCGGGAGCACAGCCAGCAGTAGTGACGGCCGGGCGGGCGGGCGGCGAGCGGAAGGCCCGTCGCCCCAGAGCACGAGTGTCAGTTTGATTGTGTGTGTAAGATACAGCGTTCTCAAAGGCAAGAGTCATCTGGCGCACGGGCTTTGGCGCCGGAAAGCAGCCGAGGGGGAGCCGGCCGAGGAGGAGCCGGGTGACGAGGAGCCGGCTGGAGAAACCTCGGCGGCTAAAGTGTCTGCTAGCAATGAGCCAGCGGGCAGGGCGGCATGTGGTAGCGTTCGGGGGGCCTGCTGGCTTTGGACCGGCGACTGGTGGGCCGGCGACTGGCTTTGGACCGGTGCCTCGATAACATCGGGATGCAGGGTGCGCAGGTGGCTCTGGCGGGTGGACGGCGTCGAAAAGGTCTTGCTGCACTGATCAACAGGGCACGCAAGAGGCCGGCGGCCGCTGTGCATGCGCCGGTGGCGGGCGACCTGGTCTGGGCGCGAGAAGGTCTTTCCGCACTCGGACTGCGGGCATTTGAATGGCCGCTCGCCGGTGTGGATGCGCAGGTGCTTTGTCAGGTTGGACGACTCGGCAAAGCGGCGGTCGCAGCCGTCGAAGCGGCACTCGTACGGGCGCTCGCCGGTGTGGGTGCGGCGGTGGATGGTCAGGGCCGAGGACACGGCAAACTCTTTGCCGCACCCGTCCTGCGCGCACTTGAACGGCTTCTCGCCCGTGTGGACGCGCAGGTGCTGCTGCATGATGTGCGCCTCGCTGAACCGCTTGGAGCACACGGCGCACGCAAACGGCTTGGCGCCGGTGTGCGTCTGGATGTGCCGCAGCGCCCGCTGCCGCTGCGTGAACGGCTTGCCGCCCCGCTCGCAGCCGTCCCACTGGCATATGTAGCTGCTGCGCCCCGACCCGATGTGCGCAAGCGAAAGATGCTCCGTCAGCCCTGAAATCGACTGGTGGCTCTGCCCGCACTCTGCCCACCCGCACCGGTGGAGGACCTGCTCCGCGTCCAGGTGGTCCCTGCACACGTGGTCGATCAGCTCCTCCGTGTCCGTCGCGCGCGTGTCGCACGACGCCCACCGGCACAGAAAGTCGGCGGTGATCGCTTGTAGCCGCGCCCGCCCGCCCGCGGCTGCCGCCCGCCCCGGCGACGAGTGGTAGCTGGCCGTGCGGTTGGTCGCGACGTGCAGCTTGTACAGGTGCCGCACCAGCTCGTCGATCGAGCCAAATATTTGCGTGCATGTCGACCACAGGCACCGCTGGACAAGGTCGCTGGCGCCCTCGCTGGCGCCCTCGCTGACGCCATCGCCACCGCCTGCGCCTGCGCCCGCTGGCTGCCGCCCGCCCTGCGCGGCCCGCGGCCGGTGCGCTGTGTCGGGCTGGCCGCCGGCGGGCAGCCGCTCCTCCCGCCGGGCTGCGCTGCCGATGCCCAGCGCGTGCAGTGACGGGAGTGTGAGCGGTCGGCCGCAGTCGGCGTCGTCACAGGCCTGTAGGTCCTGGCCCTGCGCATGGCCGTGCAGGGGCGGCAGCGTGGCATCCTCGTCTACGCGCCCGCCGCGCCGCCCGCCTTCGTCGTGGTCAAGCTTTTCCAGGCTCTGCATGCCCTGGCGAGCGCAAGGTGCGTGCAAAGTGTGCGCAGCGGCAGCGCAACGGATCGCCTGCGAGTGGGTGTGTCTGTGTACTGCCGGCCGTCGATGGCCGCGGCGGCATAGCACTGGGGAAGCGCCAAGCAGACCACCGCGAGGAGGCTTTGTGGGAGCGGGCGGCGGCCACGGCGCGGGGCGGAGAGGGTCCTTTGAGGCAGCACTCGCACAAGGCGCCGGCAATGAGCACTATATGCCGCACACAGATGCTTTGCGGCAAATGAAGCAAAGTGGAAAGAGAGCGCCTTTCCGAGCGCTGGGCCGGGCACCCCTTGGCCAGGCCCGCCCGCGTCACGTGCGGCGGGGCCTGCCAATCGGCGGCGGCGGCCGTTCCCTGCATTGTCGGCGTCCGCGCCAGACGCCCGCGTGCCCAGACGTCCGCGCCAGAGGCCTGCGAGTCCAGGCGGCCTCTTTCTCGTCTCTCGCGTGGCATCGCGCTCAGCTCGTACTCTCGGCATTTCATCTCCGGCCTCTGTTCCCAGCGCCGCCAAACGCCGCCAACCACCGCCTGCGGAAGCAGCTCCAACAGCACCCTCCCACTTGGCCTCGGCGCCGCTCGCCCACCCCGCCCCGCCCCGCCCAGCGCATCTCGATTTGAAAGTCAGCAAGCGGCCGGCCATGAACATCTTTCGTCTGGCGGGCGACCTCCTCCACCTGGGGTCCATCCTCATTCTCATTGCCAGACTGCAGCAGACAAAGTCGTGTGCTGGAATCTCGCTCAAGACGCAGGTGCTGTACCTGGTGGTTTTTGTGACGCGCTACATCGACCTGGTCCTGGGGTTCGTCTCCGTGTACAACACGCTGATGAAGATGTTCTTCCTTGCCTCGGCAGGCTACATCGTGTACCTCATGTACGGGCCCCTGAAGGCAACGTACGACAGGGCGCTGGACTCGTTCCGCATCGAGTTTGTGCTGGGCGGCGCGGCGGTGTTTGCGCTCGCGTTCCCGCACAAGTACACGGTGCTCGAGATCCTCTGGTCGTTCTCGATCTATCTCGAGGCCGTGGCCATTATGCCCCAGCTATTCCAGATGACGCGTACCGGCGAGGCAGACAACATCACTAGCCACTACGTGTTTGCGCTGGGCGGATACCGCGCGCTGTACATCATCAACTGGATCTACCGCTACTACACCGAGGACGACTACGCCGACTATATCGCATGGGTAGCTGGCGTTGTCCAGACGGCCTTGTTCGGCGACTTCTTTTACATTTATTTCACGCGCGTCCTCAAGGGCAAGACGTTCAAGCTCCCCGTCTAGCGGCGAGCCTCCCCCCCCACACACGCATCCTCCAGCCTGAAGGCCCGCCCCAAGCGCTACTCACAAATACAACACGCTGTATACGGCCCGCTTGGCAGGGGCGCCGGCGAAACAGGGCCGCACCAGCGGGAATATCAGCCCACCGGCCACTACGGTCGGAACCACACGGGCGTGCGCAAAACACACCACTTTGACGAAATGTTAGTATCGCTCGGCCAAGCAGGTCGACACAAATACACACAGCCCCTTGTCGGCACTTACACTCATGCCCGCGCCGGAGCGGTCCTGCGGCGGCGTTGGCGGGTGGTAGTTGTTGAACCGCTTGAGCGCCCCGCTAGGGGTCTGCTTCTTCTTGTGTGCCTCCATCCGCTCGATGGCTGCGCGTCGGGCGCTCTCGGCAGGGCTCAGCCGGGCGCTCTCGGCAGGGCTCAACCGGGCGCTCTCGGC